>PVLD010006000.1:0-105295 GCA_004027595.1 Dinomys branickii | reverse complement strand
CCCTACTATCTTATCTATAATTTGGTATTTCCTTTAATGTTTTTGTGTTAACTAATGTGAAGATAACTATGTAATACAACATCCAGTTCTAATTCCCTACTATATTCTGTATAACTTTGTATTTTCTGTATTGTTTATGGCTTTTCTGGTTCATATGTCTCCATTCTTTTGTCTTTAAAATAAAATTAAAAAAAAAATGCAGTAGCCCACCCACCCTGCCTGGGTCTGTGAGGCAGGGCAGTGCAGTCTGTGACATACCCTTGGTGGACATCCGAAATGTCTGTGTCTTCTCTTCCCCTAAAATTCCTCTGCAGGGAGAGGTCCTGACATGGTTCAACCCCAGCACACTGTATCTCCTGAGAAAACTAAACTCAGAAGTTCCCACAATTAGCTGAGATTGCTCCCACAGCTTCTGTCATGTACCACATTGGGGTCAAGAGATTTAGGACCCTTCCCCTTTAAAATAAAGGCTCCATTGGGTAAAACTCCCAGGCCACAGTGCCCACCCATGTAGGATACACGATTCAGTGGCCTCCAGTGTGATCACAGAGGTGAGCAGCCATCACCATAACCAATTTTAGAACAGTTTCGTGACACCAGATAGGAAGCCTGCCCTCGCTAGCTGTCATCCCCCTCTTGTCTCAGCCTCCCCCACTAGTCCACTTTCTGTCTACAGAGTCGCATCTTTGGTACATTTTCTTGTAAATATAATCATACTGTATGGCATCTTTGGGAACTGGAGTCCATTATTTAACACGATGTTTTCAAGGTTCACCCTTGTTGCAGCATGTATCCATACTGCACTCCTCTTTGCTGCAAAGACCATTCAGCTGTATGGGTGGATTACACATTATTTGCCTACTCATCCCTGGATGGACATTTGGGTGGTCTCCACTTCTGGGCTATTATGATTAATGCTGCCATGCACGTCCGTGTGGAACATTTGTATGGACATGTTTTTCAATTATCCTGGGTAAGTACACCTAGGAGTGGAATTTCTTGGTTATATGCTAACTGTTTGACTTTCTTGAGGAACTGCCAGACTGTTTTCCAAAGCAGCTGTACCATTTTACATTCCCGCCAGCAGTGTATAAAGGTTCCAATTTCTCCACATTGGTAGGAGGCTTTTTAAGCAACCTGAAGAGCAAGTGATCTACAGAAAAAGTGAGAAATTCAGCATGCCCACCTCTTTCCTGGAGAGCAGTACAAATGGGTAAAACTCAGCTTCCCTTTTACCTGTACAAATAGAAACACAAGTGATATAGTTTGATCAAAACCCTTCCCCTAAATTGAAGGGACTTTAGGCAAGGCTGGGCTTTCCCCTGAGGTCCCCTTTTCTCTCCTAGAAGTGAAAGTAGAAAAGAAGTCCCTTATTTTAGTCACACATAACAAGATTTCAGGCACAACAGATTGCGTAACTGGGGATGGTCTCATAGATCATATCACTAGCAACATTGTAGCCACGTTAGTCTGTGTAGGTGCACTGTGTGATGTTCACAGCATCAGAAATGATCCATTCCACAGAATTTAACACCACTGTTCAGCAATGTGTGACTATACCTACTAAGCGCAACCTTGCAAAAAACCATGAGAAAATAATAAGAAATATTAATTCAAACAAGAATTTAGGATACATGACCAAGCTTTATAAGAAATATAACCAAATCTTTTTCAAACCTACCTGAGCAATTTGGGAGACTCCTTGATTCCAAGGGGAGAGGTCTTCCTTGACATTTCCCCAAGCATAAAAAAGCAAAGGTCAGGTAAAGTAATTCAGGGAGCCAAGGTAGCTCTGACCAAAGGCTCTACCAAAATACCTGGAATTAAACCATACTTTCAACTGGTTCAAATAGATAGGCACAAAAGCAAAATGAAATTGTTCTCCAAACTTTTCACCTCAAATGATCATGCTATGCAGCAGCATATTGCCATGTTGGAGAGATGTACTGGTGATAGAAGAAACGGATTTACAGTGTCATGTTGAGGTTGGCCATATTTTGAATCTTTTCTTTTTGATATGAGGTCTATGTTGTCCAGGTGGATCTGGAACTCCTGGGCTGAAGTGGCCCTCCTGTCTCAGCCTCCCATATTTCTGTGACCACAGGTGGCTGCCATTGACACACACACCTTGAATCTTATGTTGAATTGACAGGGTTCACATGAAAAATTCTTTGGAACATAAAGTACAATTCTGTTGGTCATAAGCAAAACACTGTCATGGTAGGGGGCGACTAACAGATTGTTACCTCTATTTTTCCTACAATTGGCTACAAAGGAGATGGAGTGAGCCAGAACATCTACCTTTTATGTGTTTCCTCCTTCCTGCAATCCAAAATGAAATGAGGTAGAATAATAAAATCAAATGTGCCACCACGGAAGAAAACAACTCCACTGTAAATAAGGTTTATTACTCCATCTGATAAAGAAAAAAGAGAGCTGGAGTGTGTGTCTCTTCCTTTTCAAAACTGAACCATAATCAAAAGCAAACAGGCTCAAAACCACAACAGAGATAAACCTGGAATTTGTAGCTGTGGCCAAGGCACATGTGGGGTACAGCAGCAACCATGCACGAGTGCAGAGGAACAGGCACGGCTTTACTTGGCATGCTTCTGAAAAGCTCACACCTTGAGTGGGGCCCCCACGCTCCCTTTAGTGGGGACCTGCAGTAGTCAGGAGTCTTCAGCGCATGTGGCAGCTCCAGTAGGAAGAGAGGCGTGGAATTTAATAGTCTGACAATAGCCAGCCAATAGCACCATGGAGCCCGGCAGGTCCATGAGATTCCAACAAAGTGGCATGTTGCTTAAGAAGGCGGACCATTCCTCTTTAGCTTTCCTCTTCCACAGACCCTTGTGAGACACAGCAGGCTGTTTCTAGAGAAAGTTCTAGAATGACATGTCTGCTCCATACAAGGTAGTGTCTGAGGTTAACCCATGTCTTTGTGCCTTGGGGCAGCAGAGTGGACCTCAGTGTCATGCACATTCAGACCCTTTGGTTGTGTCACCCGAGTAATTGTGGTGGTGGTTGAGCATCTCCTGGCTGACTTCTTGCACTCATGCATGGTATCTGGGAAACTATAGGACGTGGTCCAAAATGTTAGCCCTGGGGTCACCAGTTCTCTCATAAGTCCTTGTTCCCCCAGCTCTTATACCACCTTTACTCCTTGTCCCTGTCGTGCTGTGACCTCTATATGTCTACCCTTATCAACCCATGGTTGAAGACAGCCTGGCTCTCCTCCAAGCTGTCCTCTTCTCACCGGGAAACGAGGGCAGGTGCTCCTGTGACCATCCTGGGGAAGAGTTTGGCACCACTACAGGCGACTCCTACAGCTCCCAGCCACCCTCCACCTGATGGTTTTTGTTCCAGTGAACTTCAGTCCACTTCTCTATAAATCCACACCCTGACCTCATTTCCCCAAGTTTTCCCACCTCTGAAATTTCCTTCTCCACTTTGATCTTGGCATTTGTCAGGGTTTTTCCAGAATCTTAATCATAATGGCACTCAGAAGTCCCCTTAGCTGGTTGTGGTGGTACATACCTGTAATCTCATCATTTGGGAGTGTGAGCAGGAGGATCATGAGTTCAAGGTCAACCTGGGCAACTGAGCAAGACTCTGTCTCAAAAATGAAGGACTTGTTTTAAAGGACTGGAGATGTAGCTTAGTGTGGAGGCTCTGGCTCTACTCCTCAGTACTGCAAGAGAATCCTATCCTTCTATTCTATTTGGCCCTGCCTCCACTCACACCCTCTTCTGTCCACCTTGCTCTTATCTGGCTATTAAGCAGGAAAAAAACCCGATTCTCTCTTGCTCACCTAGGGGTTGTCCAGGCACAGGTGAGTTGAGCCTTGAGTCATCCTCCTCCTTCAGGCAATGACTGTGTACTGTACTCACCACATCCAGCTAGGAAGCCATATTGTGCTCTTCAACCTATGGCCCTTGTGTTTCCTGTCCTTCCTGTTGCAGGATTGTTTCAAAAGTTAAACACATGACTCTTACACAAATATAAAATGAATATTTAACTCACTAAACCAGGAGGATAGTTAAGAAGGGTCCAAGAGCATTTGTGGAATCTTAACCAGTATTTAAGAGCGAAACAGAATGGTAGAATGATTGAGAAGTTATGTACAAAACTGGTCAATGATCTACGTGGAAATGAGATCATACCCTTTGTGGTTCTCTTTGATAAGGGACAGAAATGAACAAGTTAGCATGTATATGTACTGTGTCTGGGCTTATCAACTGATAAACAGTAAAGTCAATCTCAAGTATACCCTCCTCCATAATTAAACTACCATTGGGTAAGTCTGTTAAACAATGTCCCAGTATGGGATTGAAAGAACATGCCTCTCTGCCTTATTTTTAAGTTTTAGTTAAGATTTTTAAACAATGCTTCAAGAGAGAAAATTCTGTATCAGTTATCTCAAAATCTTCAACTTCATTCTTAAATTTACAAACGTGTAGTAAAAAGAGAACCATAAATGTATCACTTACACCCCATTGGGCTCTTGATGACCCCCCAAAAATATGATTGTCACCTGGCAAGATTTCACACAGCATGACTCAGCAATAGGAGTTGTATGCTGGCAGCCCTCCAGTCACACAGATGGCCATCAGCTCTCTTGAAGCCAGTCCTGGCCAAGAACACAGACACTTCAAGTTCCAGGACAGGTTGTTCAGAAATGGACCAACTAAATTTACACCTTCATCAAGCCGGCACAGAATAGGAACTTCAAGGAAGCTTCTGGCAAGCCTACTCAACAGATCTCCCCTAGACCTTCTATGACAGATGGCACTTCCTGTACTTAGTCCTCCTGAGATTAAGGCAGCACACTGTCTGCCCACGCCAGGGTCTCACCAGCCTCCTGGCCAAGGGTCTCTCCTCCAAGCTCTTGATCAACTTAGGGCCATTTCTTCTAGCTCTTTCCTCTGTGAAAATAGTTAACAACATCATCTAATACTCTTTACAAGCTTAAAGGCAATTTTTATGCCATAATTTCTGTTAGGCTAAAAAATATAAACTCTTATCATTTTATTATTAGTTGTGGCTTTGCTGAGAACCTCTTGGGTCCCTTGTAAGACCAGAAAGAGCAGTGCCCCAGGGACACTGACTTCATAAACCAGGCATACTATCTTCCAAATCACGTTAGCTTTCTCTAAATAAAAGATTGGTATTGCTCGCATGTTTGCAATGAAGGAAAGTTTGCTCTGACAACCCTTTAGGTTATTCGCATATTATTTTGCTTGCTCAGCTTTTCTGAATTGTGATTGAAATTTTTTTAATGTGCTTTCTGCACATGATCATTGTTTTTGAAATTAGAAACTGTAATTAACAAAAGAAGAAAGTAAAAAATACTATCACCACTGTCTTCTGATGTAACTAACACTCATATGTTGTGTACAGTATTTTGGTCTTTTCTTTTTTTTTAAGATTTTTTTCTCCTTTTTAAAAAGAAACACATCAAATTATATCTTGATGGTCTCCATAAATTCCTTTTTATTCACACAATAACGTGGAACATGGGTGGATACACAAGGTCCAACATTCTCCTCTTTCTCTGGGCAGCTTCATCTTTTACAGCATTTGGCTGTCACCGTCACTATGAATCAAGTTCAAAAGCAGCTCCTAGTCACAGAACCATTCCTTACAGCAGGCCCAAGAGGTTTATGAGGCAAGATAAAACATATCTACCAATTTTGATTTATCTGCCTGGAAGGCAAAGCTTCTCAGTCAACAGAAGAATGGCAAGCTCTCCACAGTGCAGCGCAGTCCTTCATTGCAGTAAACCCGGGAAACTAAAACAAGGGGCTCTAGTTATGACCTTGGACAAACAGGATGTGGCTGGCTGCTGCTGGTGGTAGTGGAGGTGATAAGTTGTTGGATGCCAGATATGTCTTGAAGGAGAGACAGTGAGTTTCTCCCAGAAGACTAGATGCGTGATGGGAGAGAAAAAGAAGAGCTCCAGGATGATTCCAAGATCTTTGGCTTAAGCCAGTGGAAGCGGGAAGTCTTGGAAGAGCAGGCCTAGATAAGGAGGAAGGGATTCAAACTGTGGACAGAAGTTAAAATGCCTGTTTGGTTTTCCAGGGAATAATCCTGTAGGCTGTCAGAGATACCACGGGGAGCCTACAGAGAAATCCAGGCTGAGGACAGAAATTGGGAATACTTAGTATATACACAAATGGCATTTAAAACAAGAGGCTGGGTGAAATCACCAGAGGGGTGAGAGTAGGCAGCCTGGCCTAGAGTGAGAGGAAGAAACGATGAGGAACCAGCAAAGGAGGCAATGGAAGAGTCCAGAAGCAGAGCGAGCAGGTCTGGCTGACCAACACAAAAGCCAAAGAGGCACTTTGTCTTGGTTACTTTTCTCTTGTTGCTGAGACAAAATACCTGACACCTAATATTGAAGAAGGAAAGGTTTATTCAGCTCACAGTTTGTGGAGGCTTCTGTCCATACTCAGCTGGCTCCAAGGCAGAGTGGCACATGGCAGAGGGCGACAGTTCATGGCTGTGGAAGACAGAAAAAGCAAAAGAGTAAAAGGTAAGGAGTGAGGCAAGCAGCCTCTTTCTCTCCCTTACATTGTATGCAAACTACCTGCCCCAGGGTAGGTATAGCACTCACACCCACAATCCCAGCACTGGACTATGTGTCGATCAAAAATCTAGAAGCCCACCCAATGACTGCATGAGGATTTTGGGGGACATGCAGACACAAACCATAACATTCCACCCCAGGCCCCCCGAAGACTCACGTGCATACCTTCATACAAACAACATTTAGTCCATCTGCAAGAGTTGCCAAAGTCCTAACAGCTCAGCAT
Organism: Dinomys branickii; assembly: GCA_004027595.1. Lineage (NCBI taxonomy): Eukaryota > Metazoa > Chordata > Mammalia > Rodentia > Dinomyidae > Dinomys > Dinomys branickii. The sequence goes on along the minus strand of PVLD010006000.1, from coordinate 98,480 downwards.
TGCTGAAGTCTAAGTACCAAGTTTCTTCCCAGACGTAAGGGAAACGCTCAGCCGCAGGCCCACATGCAAAGGAAAAGTTAAACACTTCCAACATTCACTGGCACAAAATAAACATTACCATTCCAAAAGGTACAGCCGGGGATACAGAGCAGTGAGACCAAAGCAAGTCCAACATCCAGCAGGGCAAACATTAAGTCCTATAGTTCCATGTCCAGCATCTGAAGCAATCTGTGGCACATTGTGAGCTCCAAAGGGCTTGCATGATTCCATCCCTATGGCACTTCCAGTGGTTACAGCTCCCATGGCTTCTCTCTTGGGCCTGCTTTGCTTCTCCTTGCAGCTTTCCTTGGACAATCCTCGTTCCTGGCTTTTCCAAACTTCTGAGGTCTACAATGCACTTTAGGTTTCTCACTCACAGCTTTACACACTGCCCTCTCAGGGGCACACTGCCTGGCCTTCCAAGCCTTCTGAAATCTACGTGGAAGCCTTCTTAACCTCAGAACTCTTGCATTTTGTATGCACCTAAGACCAGTGCCACATGGATGATGCCACAGTCTGCTGCCACCTGGAGCAGTAGCCAAGCTTTCCTCTCTTGTGGCCCTGGGCACTCTGAATCCAATTCTGAGGAACAAATTATCTATGCCACTGCCATACTGGAACCTGATGCGGCTGCTACCGCCATTCTGAAATATGGTGTTCTGTGGCTTTCTCCTCAAAGCAGTCTTTTTTACCTTTGCAGTTTTGAGGCTGCAAAGGGTGGAGACTTGCTTCTTGTGATGCCCTCGGGCCATTTTTTGTGTTCTCCTGTTCCTTCTCAGCACATGTAATCTCCTCAGCTCAATCTTTGCAGTCCATAGCTTTACTGGAGCTTCCTTTCTGGCCAAACTCACATTTTAAATCATCCTGCTGAGTTCTCTGCTCTTGATTCTCTACAGAAATCTGGCTAAAAGCCCCCAACGATAGCCATGCCACTATTCAACTGCCTTGAAATTTCCTTTGCCAGATTAATCAGTCTACCACCCTTAATCTCAGTCTCAGGCAAAGTCTCTGGACACAAGCAAAATGCAGATAAACTTTCTGCCAAGTTATAACATACATTGTGTGTAGTCCAATAACCAATGCAGTCCTTCTTCCCAGCAGAAAGCAACCAAGCCTGGTCTTTAGTGCCAGGACTTTTATCAGCCTTCTGGTCTTCTGAGCTTTGACCAGAATCTCCCATACAGAGCAGTGAAAGGAGTTCAAGCTCTACTCTTTCAAGCAATATCTCCAAACCTTTCCAAACACTTCCCACAAGCCATTTCCAAAGGCTCTTGAACCACATGGTCAGGTAGAATCACAGCAATGACCCCACTCCTCTGGTACCAAATTCTGTCTTGGTTACTTTTCTCTTGTTGCTGAGATAAAATACTTGACACCTATAATTGAGGAAGGAAAGGTTTATTTAGCTCACAGTTTGTGGAGGTTTCAGTCCATCTTCGGATGGCTCCAAGGCAGAGTGGCACATGGCAGAGGGCAGCAGTTCATGGCCATGGAAGACAGCAAAAGCAAAAGAGCAAAAGGGAAGGAGCGAGGCGAGCAGCATCTTTCCCTTCCTTACACTGTATGCAAACTACCTGCCCCAGGGCAGGCGCAGCACTCACACCCACAATCCCAACAATGGACTATGGATCAATCAAAAAACTGCATGAGGATTTGGGGAGACATGCAGACACAAACCATAACACACTTCAAGAGGAAGGGAATGAGCAACTGTGTTAACTGCTGTTGGTGGGAGAATGAAAACAGGGCTGAGAAGGAGCAAGGGGGTTAGAGACCTTGACACAAATGAGTAGGGTCAAGGCAAAAGCCTAATATGAGTGAGCTCAAGGGAGAGTAGGGGAAAACACATCATTACAAAGCCTTGGGTATCCTTTCTTTTCTTTTATCCTATTTTCTTTTTTTTTTCTTACTTTTATTTTCATTAAAGAGACTGACAAAGGAGGAAATGACACAAAATATTCTTGAGGAATTTCTTTCCAGGAAGAATTTCGCACTTTTTTCTGATGAGAATGACCAGAAAATGGGCAGTTTGCTGATGCAGGGAGACAGGAGGACATTTGTTGCCACAGTGCCACAACAAGTAGGTGAGGACCAAACCTTGAGCACAGGGGACACATGAGCCTGCACAACAACGAGTTCACCCAAGAGGGGAGACAGTCAGAGCAGTTACAGAAAGAGAATACATGTATTTTGAGCATTTGTGGAATCTTTCTTTTGATTCCCTTCATTTTTTCAATAAAATAGGAAGCAAGGTCATCAGCTGAGGGGAAAATTAGATCCAAAATGTACTGAAAGATTGAAGAGAAGAGAAAGAAGGAACGTTTACTTGGGAAGGCAGGGAATCACTGGATCAGGGAGCACTGAAGACTCACCCATGTGTGGTCAAGAGACTAGTCAGCAAAATGTTCTTCTCCAGCCACATTCAAGGGCTGGAGTGACACAGGCTGCAGGCTGGATTTGAAACCCAACAAGGAGGATGAAGAGAGCTGAGTGGCAGTCGTAGCTGAGCAAGACTTTAAGCTGGGCAGGAAGGGGTGTGAAGATATGAAGAAAGATACGAGGAAAAGATGGCAACATTTGTAGGTCTCAGTGAGATCGTGCAAATGGATTGTTGGCACTAAAGTACCAACAGAAGCGAACTGGAAACAAAGAGATGTTTGAAATTTGAACAACGTAGCTCTGGGTAATGACAAGGTCTAAGATATTATCAGGGAGCAGACGACTGGGTAGACGGGAAGAGATTAGGGAATGGAGAGATCAGGGAACCAAGAGACCAGGGTACTGGAAAGGATTCAATGGTGGACGTTGAAATCACTCAGTCATGATCTTGGATTGAAAAGAGTAACAGCAGTCTATGTAGAGTTGAAGTCTATAAAGAATAAGAAAATATGGCCTGGAGTCCTTAGATGACCACCTATACTCAATGGGTAGCCCAGTGACAGTGAACCATTTAAGCTTTCAAAGATAACAAACAGCCAGCTGCAGCATGCACACAACAGGTCTGCCACCACTGGCTTAGCCTGATAGCATGACATTCAATCCTAGGGGTCTTAGACTAGCAAAAGGGACAGTGGTTTGATGCCTGGCCTCCCTTGAGGTCTACTGGGCAAAGGATCATGGGAAAGGCAATAGTTACTACTGGGAGGGTTACAGGGAGGACTGGGGCCTTGAGACCCTCATTTCAGTTGGGAGTAACAGGAGGAAGGAAATGTTTACAGAGAAGGTTGAGGCAATAGGGACTTGGGCTGCTGACCGGGAGCTCTCGAGGCACTGAGAACAGGCTTCAGGCTGGAGAGGGAGCAAGGTCAAAACTGAGTGGGGCTTGGGTTGCTGGGGGTGTTGGATAAGAAGTCCTGTGATTCTCAGGGTGACCTTCATCAGGAGCAAAAGGCCTGGTCACGCCGCTCCCGAGGTTCTCGAGGCAGTGTACGGCAGTCTGTGGGAGGGGTGGAGCGCTCGGTTAGGTAAAAATGAATTCAAGGTGCTTCCAGAAGCTTTCAGAATGTTCATTTCCGTCAGCAGCAGGGGAAAGCAGGATGGTGGTACTAAACTCTTCTGAACTGCCCTTGTGTAGATAGTGAGCACTTTCTGTGGCAGGCAATCCAGGAAGGAAATCAGCAAAGCATATAAACAAGCAATTACCGGGGGGGGGGGGGGGGGGGGGGGGGGGGGGGGGCGCAGGATGACTGTTTTCATGAAAATAAATGTATGTGTAATAAGAAAGAAAGCATAGCTTTTAAAAAAGAGACAGTTCTTGACATTTATTATAGTGGTGAAATTCTTTAAAAATATAACACCACGTATTGGGAGGTGGCTGTAAAGAAGAACTTTCAAATCTTGCTGAAAGGTGTGTAAATCAATACAATGACTTCGTCAGTAACTCCTAAAGATGTAAACAAAAACACCAAGTGACACAAATCACCTGCTACTGAAAACTTGCACACAGTTGGCAGGCAATACCTATGAGTAAGTGTCCTGCAGCACTCCTTGCAACACTGTCAAATTGGAAACACTCATTAATAGTCAAGTAGACAAACTGACATAAAATGAGTGACCTCTGACTACAAGTATCAACATGAACAAAATTAGTGCTGCTGAATGAAAACAAGGTATGTTGCTGAAGGCTACCTACCATGATCCATGTAGGTAAGCAAAATCCACAAAACAATAATATGGGTTATAGCTGTAAAAGTATAAAATGAATGATGGTTATCTCTTGGGAAGGAAGGAACAGGATAATCAAGGGTGAAAGAATTTATGTGTAATCTATAGTTAAGACTTTATTATGTGTAATATATAGTTAATACTTTATTTCTCTAAAGGATCTGAGGCACAGACAGCAAAAATATAGCCTCTCATCAAATTGAATGCTAAGTTCCTCCAACTGGTTATACTATCTTCTGTACTTTGGTGCCTATTTGAACTTTAAAAAAATGTTTCTAGTTTCTAGTGTCTTTAGGAAGGACAGCAGAGTATGAACTACACTGTGAGGACAGTCAGTGCTGTGGAATCACATTTCACCAGAACAATTTAACCCCAAATCATGTTATGATTTGGAGGTATAAAACAGCAGTGGCCCAACAGATTTCTTTAACATTTTACTTATTAAATAATTTTCCCTATACTACTGTATTTAGTTCTGGTAAGAGATGTATAGAAGAGGAATAAGCATTTATTTACTCGCTAATTTTATAAAACAAGCACCTTAAAATCCCTAGTGATTTTCCCACATGAACAACCCTTGGCAGTTGTTTTAAAGGTAATTAGAATTAATTTTATTTAAAGAGTACTTGCAAAGCTCTGAGCTTCTGTATTCCTTAACAGCAGAGTTGCTACTGTTATGGCTTGCATGTAGATGTCCCTCCAAAGCCTCAGGTGGTCACAGATGGGGCTTTGGGGAGGTGGCTGGGTCTGGGTATGTACTGGGATCAAGGATATGATGCTCGGATTAATTCAGGTAGCAGTGCGAGGATTAAGGGTATCCCATTCTGGGTGTGCATGCTACCTACCTAAGGGGTGGGTAGCCTGGATAAGCTGTAAGGGCTGCTGCTGTCACTGTTGCTTGCCGCTTTTGCTGCCTTCTGCCTGCCATTAACTATTTCTCCTCTCTGGAGCTCCTCTGCCATGCCACCTTGCTTTGGAGCCAGTCAATTACAGACTGAAACCTCTATAAATTGTGAGCCAAATAAACCTTTCCTCCCTTAACTTCAGGTGTTGAGTATTTTGAGAAAAAAGTAACTTAAGATACCATTCTATTCATCACCTTGTCCTCTTCCACAGCCTTTACTCACCACCCAGAACTGCTCCTTCTAAGGCTAGAGGGCAACAGGAACACTGTGTCCAGGCTGTTACAGTTCTGGATTTCTGGCCACACCACCAAATCTTTCTGCCCTGGAACTTTCTAAGTGCTCCTGCATAGAGGTCACTGGCTCTGAGAGACAACACAGCTCCCTGGTGTAAGGAATAAAAATAAGTGTAGTTGAAAACAGGAGACAGGATGGTGAAAGACAAATAAGACCAGGAGAATAAGAACAATGGTGGGATTAAAAACTCTTCATTATGGCTAAAAATTGGAGAATTATAGAAAGATGTTACAGAGTTTCTCATCAGAGAAACAAAGCACAAATCCCACAGTCAAATACAGTTGATTCTTGTTGTTTGCACTACTTGCGTTCTATAAAGTCATTGTGAACACTGAATTAGAGAATAATGAATCATTGCTCCCAGGGGAAGTACAGGGTTAGGTCAGCCTCTGGTCACACTGCTCTGTCAACCAATCAATACACGACCCTGTTTTGTGCAGGTTTCCTTCAAAAGACATATTATTTCCAAATACTATTGATTCAGTAACACTGAACTCAAGGGTATTACCTATCACTTACTTTCTCCAGATGATACATCAGTTTTCTTGGCTTAGGAACACTACACAGCTTTTCAGCACAACACCTGGGGGCTGTATTAAACAGTGAAATGCAAATGCAAATGCACATATCAAAAAACAGGGCACTAAACAGACATGTGCCAGTTTTTACAGTATGCTGAAACAGAAAAGTAGAGCACTGCTTACCCCAATTTTTAGCATTCTACAGGTATCTGTGGGTACAAAAATGCCATAAATATTCATTTGGGGTTACAAACAAATGTGAACAAGAAATCAATGTCATAATGAAGTCTGTACCGGTTAAGAAACCTTGACACTTCTGTGGAAGAGGAATATCTTCTCAGTTTTCCAAAAAGAGATGCTTCTCTCTTGGGATTCATTTGGACAAAAGGGGCCACAACCATGTCCTATCATGGAGTTCAGTATACACTTTACAGGGCCCACGGTGTTGCCCATTTATGTGGAACATACTGTAAGGTTTGTCCAATCTGCACAACCTCATTTCTGACATTGCCTGCTGAGCAATGCATACTTTTCCAGTCCCAGTGGAACTGTCACACGGAAAATCTCCGGGAAATGTAATGATGTTGGTGCTTCTGTGACAAGGTTCCAATGCAACAGTACCCAGACACCAACTCAGCCTCTTTTAGTTTAGGCAACTGGAGCAGTTTGAGTAGAGGTTTGATTTCACAGTGACTCTTCCTAGTCTCTCTAGGATACAAGAAAGCTGGGAGTGTCCGGGTTATTGGATATTGCTGCCATTACAATAAATTTATTTAGAGGTTGATATGGGGACTTGTGGAGTTCCCCAAAAATTAGACTTCAACACTGCTTGGTTGCAAATTTTCCTCCTGTAGACTATTGATGCCTCCTACCTGTATTTGGCTCTAAGTTCATGTCCCTTCAAGCTTCATTTCCAAACAGCACAGAGAACACCAGCAATTTGAGAGCAGCAAATGACCTCTGGGACTCTTTGCCGTGTTCTTGTGATTATACACAGTACCTATTCTGTTTAGAGTTAAGGCAACTGGCAGTCCCACTGAACTCACTGGCAGGTTATAAAAACCACAGCTATTTATCAGAAGATGAAGAGAACCAGGCAGAGAATAAGCCTCTGAAAATCCTTTTAACCCTTTTTCACCTCCCTATCCTACCCTACCAAGTTCCTAGGGTAACCCCTCTAGAAACTGGGCAGATAGAGTCTTGAAAGGGCGCGAGACCATGTGATTCACTGACCACATTTTCTATACAAGGACACTAAACCAAGGGAAAAAACTGTCCATGGTCAAGTAGCTGGTAGGTGGCAAAGCCAGGTCCCTGGAACAAGTCTTTGACCTAAAGTTGTATATTTATTCTACTACTACTGAATTTTTTTAAAGGTGACCAAGAATCTCACAAATTGCCTTGGAAACTTCCCATTGACACCATATTTGCCTCTTCCCAGGCACAGGAAGATAGGACAAGGCAGGCAGGCAGCATTACAAGGCCATTACAGGTTCATTAAGATCTCTGCTTAGCCTCCTAATGCAAATGAATAGTCCAGACCATGCAAAAATAGAATGACTTGTACTTCTCAAATGCTCTGACACACATTTCAGAGCACACCCAGTGCACCTGGGGGTCACTGGGCAGGCACCTCCGCTCTAGTAAATCCTACCTGTGGACACCTGAAACTCTCATCTCAGCCCCTTTTCATTTCTCTATAATGAATCTATAGAATCATTTCCTCCCTCACAATGTGTAGGCTCAACTAGGAGGTACAGTTGGCACCAAGTCAATATGCACAGGATCCACTGTAAGCTCTTGGAAATGATCCTTCAAGAAATCCTCAGCAGCCAAGAAATACCCACTGGCAGCTGGAGGGCTAGGCCCAGCCTGATTTCCGTCTTACCTCCAGCGATCGCCTGTGGCTCTGATACTCCAAGCTCCCTTCCAACACCACACTGTATTTGCCTGCTCCCCATGATGCTGCCACCTCCACACCCTTCCCACCCACAATGCCACACTAGTTGCTCCTATGCCACCTGAAACATCAGCTCTGCTGGAAAATTGCCCAGCCCCACCTCCACACCACGTATAACGAGCACCCCTCCCATTTCCATAGCGCTTGGTTTGCATCTCACTTTGTCATGGCCTGGCCTGTCATTTAGATAGTTGTGTATTCCCACCTCTGCATCCACCCATAGTGAGTGCCTAGAGTTGAGGGACACTGGCCTGTGTGCCTTCCTATGTGTGCACTATGAAGACACTCTCGGAGCAGTATAGTGAAGAGAGAGCTCTGTTGGAAATGAAAGTGCAGGGGCTGGAGATGAAGCTCAGTGGCACAGTGCTTGCCTGGCCAGTGCAAGGTCCTGAGTTTGATTCCCAGGACCCTCAGCCCCAAAAGCAGGCGGTGCAGAGAGAAATGTGCAAAAAGGAAGGCCCAGCCTCCAGGAAACCCATTTCCCCCTGTTGTTCTCAGGGGTCCCCTTTCATATCTGAAAGATACCCCCAAGCAACCCCAGCTCCACCGGCTCCCCTTCCACAGCAAGGAAGCCTGGAGCCTGGGCCTGGGTGTGGGACAGAAGGGCCCAGGGGAGATGGTCACCACAGCAGGGCCGGAACTGTAAGACCAGCAGTGTCCACTTCCAGAAAGGCATTTCAGAAAGGCTTCACTGGCTGCCAAAAACGGCCCATACAATCAGGTAGGAGGGCTGTGCAGGCCAACTCCTTCCGTTGTGGCTTTGGATGAGTTATTTTCTGAGCCTCAGGTGATTTATGTATAGGTCTGCCTCACAGAGATGGGAGGAGGGTGAAGAAACATCCAGGCTGTGGGTGGACCCACTGCCCTAACACCTGCTGTCATACCCAGTTGGATCCAGAAACAGGGAAGCACAGCTTGGACTTTCTAAAGGTCCACAATCTTTTAACCAAGTACCTCATCCCTATCAATATAAATCTGATCTTGGAACAAAAATCTGAAAGGCCTGCTTAGGCTTCATGGTTCTCCTTGGCTGACATTCCACGGTTCAGAGATTAAGGAGTGTGTCTACAACTTACAGGTGTCATGGGGCAGCTTCCCTCCAAGGCACACCTCAGAAAATCACTTCTCAGGGCCTCCGCTGAGTCTTGTTGCCCTTCCCACTGCACCTATGTCATACCCTGGGTTGCACTGTGGCCACTACCTTTGGGCCACTGACTCTAGAAGGGTTGCTATCACGAGGTCTTTGTCTCTTCAGAGAAACTCCACCCGGGGGAACGAGGCATTTTTTTTCTTCCAGTAAGAAAGAGAACTAGCTGGCAAAAATAAAGTCTTTTAGGAGACTCTGGTTGTCTAACCCTGATTGTTAGCTTGATAGGCTGGAGAGATGCCTAGAAGAGCAGAAGACTTTTGGGTGCATCCAGGCAAGTCATGGAGGTTTGTCCTTGGCCCCTTCCTCTAGCTCTTTCCAACCCATTCTGCTTCACTGGCTGCCAGGACGTGAGCAGCTTTTCTCTTCATGCCTTCCTGCCAGGTTTCTGCCTCTGAGTCAGCTGCCTGGACTAAGAGATAAGATAAACACTTTCTCCTTTCAGTTGTTTTTCTCAGGTATTAGACCACAGCTGTGAAAAGTTGGCCAACATACTAGGAGAAAAGAGGACTAACTCTGAAGGATACAGAAAACAGATCTTGAGGGTATTTCCTCTTCATTCCTCTTCCAAGTATGGTGTCCTGACATGTAGCTGGATCCAGGAAACACAGGTCCCAGCAAACAAAGCAGTGGAAGATCAATCCTGCTTACGGTGCTTTAAGTTACGAATCTAAAGATGAACTTTGAAGGACATGACTCCAAAGGAAGTGCTCATCTTGGGTCCTGCCTTCTTGAGCGCGGATCACTTCGCGGGTCACCTATCCTTTCATGTTTATTCTTTAGGCTTCTCCAGCCTCCAGATCTGGCCCCTGTATGCCTTGTCATGACCCCCTTTTTCCCTCTCATCCTCTTCTCCCACTCAAGAATCTTAGTGTCTCTGCCCCATACCCTCACTCCCTCATGGCTTCTGCACACGCCCTTGGTAGCACTTCCCCTTTTGGCGCCACAGGCTTTGTCTACCTTTCCAGCTATCAGCTCCGCAGTCAGAGACATCCTTCAGCATGTTGTTCACTTCACTCACTGCAGGAGCGGGACCTACAGCAGCGTCTCAGACCACTCCGGGAGAAAGTCAGGAGGATACTGGGCTCTGAAAGTCAATGTGCGGCCTGGAAAGCACCTGCGTGTGCTCTGCTCCCATAGCAGGCACGTGACTGCCAGAGGCTGCAGTAAGGTGCTGAGAGTACAGGTGTGAATGAGTGCTCAGGAAGAGGAACCACGGCTTCACTTTAGCACTTCCAAGAAGGGAAAGTGGCACACGGCGCAGCTGTCCTATCTAGCTAGCCTCCTTCCTAATACTAACAGTTTCTGAAAGCTGGTGTGACCCGAGATGCCAAATGGCAACCATCATCTTCTCAGGAACCAAGTGCAGGAAAAGGAAGTGCCAGTGCCACACTCAGGCCATGATGAGGACAGACACTACCACCTGCGCGGAGGCATTTCACCCAGGTGCCTACTTTAACCTGAGAGGTGAACACAATCTCAGTACCAAAGGACAGGAAGGACCAGACAGCAGTTCAAAGTCTCAGCTGCCGCTTGTTCCCTGTAAGACCAAGGTGAGATATGAGTCAGTTCCCTTATCCTCAAAACAGGCATAACAATCTTCTCTCAAGGGGATAAACGGACTAAGTAAGGTTACTAGACAAATGTGTACAGGGCAGCATGAGGCACAGTTAATAACAGAAAACATACCCACCTTGTAGAGTTTGTGCTCTTGTGTAAGCCCTAGCCAAGGGCCTGTAGAATCAGCTAATTCCTAATGAAACAGGAAGTAGGATATTTGCCCAGATTTTCTCTACTGTATCCCTTTTTATTTCCGGTCTGAAGCTCTTTCTTAATGACTTCCTTTATTCACCTACTGTTCTGCTAAGTTCCCCTAGCCTTCTGCTTCTGGAGGATGATGAAGCTAGATGCTGTCTGGGCTCTTAAGAATAAGCACAGTGACAGAACTGATGATCTTGGGAAGGTAGCTTTGGAGAGGGAAGAAACCATGGACTAGGGATGGGTGTCTGCCCAGCTCTCCTGGCATCTTCTGCCCACCTCTTTTATCTCACACCTTCCTGCGGTAAGACAATCTGACCATACACATCATAACAAGAGATTCTTATTACCTGGCAGGTCCCCCACCCCTTGGTCCAGAGACCTGATATCTGCAGTGGTGGCAGACCTCTGTGCAAGACACTCTGGTCAAGACAGGTGGAAGTACTGCTTAAGTCTCCCAACTCACCAGCCCTGCAGAGACCTAGGATGAGATCTGAGTGAGTATCCCTACCCTCACCCATCCATTAGGTTATCTCACTGCCAGCAAGCTTCTTTCTCAAAGAGGCTGCCAAGCACTGAGGGACAGTGGAGGCAGGTGCCAGGGACAAAGAGATGACAGGAAGTAGTGTTAGACACCAAAGGCCCTGGAACATACATGTCTTTCCACAGAAGGGCAGCACCTACCACAATGACCAGTGAGACACAGGAGAAAAGAGTTACTCATTCTGCAGACTGACCCACGGTCCAGGAACAGATGCATCTTCACCTCTTACTCTTCCAGCCCCTGAACTTCAGTGCCCCCACTTAAGACTAGACACCCCAAGACCAGTGCTATGAGGGCTCAGGGAATGTACTATGGTGCAGCAAGCAAAGACGCAACACACCTGGTGGAGTTTATAAAATCATGTTTATTTCTTTGATCGAAAGCTGTCCCTATTATACAGCTGTCTTCAGTTTTTACTTTTGCATGGTTACACGGTCTGATTGATGAGCTTACAATCCAAGGCAGTTTTACGTTTTGCTCTTCAGAATGGTGTTGCTGTCCACATCGACAAAGAAATTACACTGAGGAAAACAAAATCAGGAATCCTATGCAGTACCACAGATTACAGGGGAGTTCTCAGACAGCAATTTTCCCATTTCTTGCCAAACAAGGGGATCAAAAGCAAAGCATCCTGGAAAACTCAAATGGTTCCCTTAACAAAACTCTCAGCAAAAGGCCGCATCTCTACACTGGTCACCCATGCTCCTCCGCTGTGAGAGAAGTCAACAACAGGCTAACACCTGTGGTTCTTCTTACTTCCTCTTCTTTGGGGTATATAATTTTTCTTCAAGGGGAAGTGGGACAATGCCTTCACACTGCTTTACTTCCTGGGTTAGAGGGTGTTTTACAATATTTTGTCTAATCACATCAATGTCCCGAGACAAGTGCTCCATTATGCTCTCTACAGTTGTTGTTGGTGCATAAAAATCCACCAAGAAATACCTGCAAAAAATACAAATAAAAATTTGAGAATTCTTGTACCCGAAAATACAATACTACAAAGTCGGTCAATGGTTTCATCCCACTCTTGGCAGGTATACATCCACTACTCACCAACGCACCCTCGTCAAATACACTTTCAGCTGAGCACCTGAAGAGTGCAGCAATATATTCAACCTCCTTTCCAATATGGAAACATGAAGCAAATTTTATGGCAGTAAAAAGGCACTGGCACTTACAGTGTGAAATACTAGATCTGGTAAAATTATGGGTAAAAGAACAAGAATTTTTTTTTTTTTTTTAAAAGAACAAGAATTTTCAGCCCATCAACAAGACTGAATTTTTTTAAACCATCAATTGAAATTTTTTGAAAACATCTATTAAGTAGCCTTCTAATTTTCCAAAGGATGCTATAATACACCCAAGAGATATAGTAAGGACCACCAGCTATCCTTCACAAATAAGGAAAAAGTTAAAGTGATGAAACTTATCTAAGACAATACTATACATTTGAGAACTAATAAGGAATACAAAGAGAATGACTCAAACTTCGGTTATGAAAAGGAATGCACTTCTCATTTACTTAGACCATAGTGCTGCTGACAAACATCCCAGATAGTCTGCTGGTCTTCAAAGATTCATAGCTTCAGCAGCAGTCTGCTGAATGATGCCACAAGAAAACATGCACCCTCCCTTCCCTGCGGATCCATCTCCTCAGTTCTAAAAATTTGAGCCTCCTTTGCGCGGTTTGATTTAGACCACAAAGTGGTTAGGGATTGTGCCAGCACAGTATTCTAGAGTTCTTCAATGTTCTAAGCTGGTAATTTTTTCTACATCACTTACTTCATTCATTCACACCCCCTTGGAGCCCCCAAGCATATTCCCTTCTAAGGCCTTGGTCCTCATTGTTTCTTTGGCCAGCACTGTTCTTTGCCCAAGTTCCACTCAGTTCATCCCTCACTTTTGTCAAATCTCCATCCAAATGTCACCTTCTCAGAAATATTCTATGGACATTTCTCCTAAAGGAGCACCTATCCTGCCTTACTCACCAAGCCTCCCTATTCTATCTCCATTACTCAGTACCTTATTACTTTCTCAGAGGCCTTGTCACCAATGGCATAGTACATATTTGTTTACTGTCTGTCTCACTCCACTAAAACATAATTGCAATACAAAGAAGGACTCTGAACAGAGACTGACATAGAGCACATTTAGAATAACCCTTTCAGTGGTGGTGCTGGCGTGAGAGGTAGACTTCTCTTAAAAGCAAAAAGACCATACTGAAAATTGAGAAGTTCAGCAAAGAAGGACGTTACAAGAACAAAGATGGCATTTTGTGTAATCCCATATAAAGAAGTTCAAAATTTGTAAGCAAATTTCCTGATTGACCATCCATTCGTCGCCAAGTTTAGTGGGAAATCACTCAAATAAACAAATATAAGGGATAGGAAAGCACAAACCAAAAGACAGCTCAAGTGGATCAATTAGCCTTTAAAGCAAAGAAAATTATCAGCAATAAAGAGAGTATTCATAACGATGAGCTCACCAAGACACAACAATTCCAGATGTGTATCTATCTACCAGATGCCAGAACTCCACCATAAAGGAGAGAACTCACAGAACCAAATAAAAAACACAAATCTATGATTACAATCTGAGATTCTTTGATATTCTTCTCTTAATTACGGAGAGAATTAATACATAAGAAATCAGCAAGGAAAAAGAAAAGTGAAGACTAACAACCACCCAGAACTAACAGAGAACCCTCCACCTAGCAAAAGCTGGACTCTTCCCAAGTGTATACAGAACATGCAGCAAGGTCAACCAGAGTCTCAGCCATAAAACAAGTCTCAATACAACTAGAAGCGTTCAAGTCATACAAAAAGATTCTGGGAAAATGCCCCACTTATTGGAAACTAAAGGAAAAAGGGACCAATGGCTTAGAAAAGAAATCAAAAGAAATTATAAAGTACCTTAGAGCAAATGGAAAGGAAAAAACAACGTAAGTGAAGATGCCACTGAAACAATACACAGCAACAAATTTATAGCATTAAACAGCAATAACAAGAAAGGACTGAAATCAGTGAGGTCTTCCTCCACCTTCAGGAACTGGGCCAGCGAGGGGATTAAAGAGGGAGGTAGGGAGGATGGAACAACAGATGAAAGCAGGAATCCCTAACACAGAAAACAAAACCTAGAGAACATCCATGAACCCAGTTCACTGAGATCAGTAAAATAAATCTATCTCCAGTGGAACTGATCAATAAAGACGTAACACACAAACCACTAATACTGGGAATGAGAAAAGTAAACTGCCTACAGACTTTACAAATATTAAAAGGAAACTAAGAAATATGAGTAACTACAATAAACTTGATAAATTCCTCAAAAAATACAACGTTCACAAGAAAATAGCAAACAAGAACAGGTCTACATCTACATAATGAAGCTAAATTTGTAATTGGAAACATTTCCACCAAGAAACAACAGATGCCCATATAGCTCTGTTGGTCAATTAGCCCAAACATTAAGAAAAAAGACAAAAAACCAATTCTGACATAAATTTACCCCCCAAATAGGAAAACACACCTCAACTTTTTTGAGGATTTTTATCCTCTTTACAAAGAGGTTTCATCTTTTTTATGAGGATTTCACAATATCAAAACAAAACATATCACAGAAAAAGAACAGACCAATATTACTTATGAGCATTGATGGAAAAATTCTGAACAAAATATTAGCCAATTAACTAATACATAAAAAGCATAATATATCACAACCAAGTAGGATTTATCCCAAGAATAAAAGACTGAAAAGTCTTTATACATAAAAAAAATAAACAATGTAGTCTAACAAACAAAAACTAACAAATTAAAAAGACAAAAGACAAAAAAAAAAAGCCATATGGTCATTTCAAGAATGCAAAATAAAAATACTTAGCAAAATCCCACAGTCATTCCTGATAGATAAAATTCTTAGGAAACCAGAGATAGAAAGGATCATTCTCAAACTTACAAAAAAATCTTTGAAAATCCTACAATTACTATTTTACCAGCTAACAGAAGTCAGCTTTCCCCCTAAGGCTAAGAACAAAGAAAGATATCCACCGTGGTCACCACTTTTACCTAACGTTGTACTGGAGGTGTTCACCAGTGCAATAAGACAGGAAAAAGAAAAGGCATCCTGATCAGCATGAAAAAAGTAGAACTGTCTTTACTTGGAGATGACATCATTACTGGGAAAATCTGAAAAGATGTATTAAAGATACCAAAATACATGAGTTTAGCAAAGTTGTAAGATACAACATCAATATGCAAAATTTAATTGTATTTTTATATATCAGCAACAAAAAATCAGATCTTGGAATTAAACGTGAAATACATAGGAATAAATCTGAAAAAAAGGCTGTTCAAGAAATAAAGAAAACCTACATAAATGGAGATACACCTTTTTCATGCTGTGCAAGTTGATGACACACCAAGATGAAATCATCCATGCAAGAAAAAGAGACAACTGGAGCCTGAAAGTAGTAAAGGGAGGGTTTGTGCTGCCTGAGATAAGTACTGTCTCAGGGAATTTCTACCATCCTGTTATTTTCCTCTTAATTCTATGTCAGGTCTCACAGGTACACACAAATTTTCTTTTTTTTTAAATTACGGGATGAAACCTTATTTGGAAATGGGTCATTGCTGATGTAGTTATTTAAGATGAGATCATATTGACATAGCATGGACCCTTAATCTAATGACTTGTTTTTAAAAATGTAATACAAGTAAAAATTAATGAATATAAAAAACATTCTAAGTTCTATGATGATATACATAAATTTCTGTTACAAAGTTTATCTTGCACATTATTTAAGACTTTAATAATTCAAAAAAGACGTTCTGGAAGGAAACATATACTCATTAACATCACCTTTGCCAAAGAGCTGATGCCAATTCCTGCCTCCAGTTTCCAAAACCAATAAAGTTTGTATCCTACTTTGGTAGCTTATGTAAATCTTTAGCTTTTTATTTTGAAAACCTCCCCTCTATCTCAACCTCTCTGGCACCCATATCCCACTGCAAAGTTCTGTTATTCCCAATTACATATTATTATTCTTTAGAGATCTCTGCAGATGTTAGAGTAGCAAGGGGTAGGAATTTTCAGATTTCTATGTGAACTCTCCCCTAATTTGACCTACAAATTAAAGAGAATCTCAATCAAAATCTAGGCAAACTGATTCTAAAGTTTAGACAGAAACAAAATGATGTAGAATAACCAAAACATGGGTAAAAAGTAAAGGTAAAGGACTAATTCCATCTAATTTCAAGACTTAAAGCACAAGAGTGATTTAGTAGATAATTGACAGCCTTTTCAACAAATGGTGCTGGACCAATTCAATATCCTTATGTACAAAGGATATTGAATTTTTACTCCATATATGTATCATTAAAGGAAATTAACTCAAAATATAACACCAGTTATAAAATATCCAGTGATAAAACTTCTAGAAGAAAATATAGGAAAGTCTTTGTGACCTTGGGTCAAAGCCAAGCATCTTCAGATACAACATTAAAGCACAATCCATAATAGAAAATTTAGATAAATCACACTTCATCAAAATTAAAAACAGCTCTTTGAATAAAGATAAGCCACAAAAGATTTTCCTATTATATCTAATAAGACATTGGTATCTAAAATATAAAGAACTCTCCAAACAATTTAAAATGACAAAACTTTTTAAACAGTGGGGATAAGATTTGGACAGAAATTCCATCAAAGATTCATAACAGCAAAAAGCACATGAAAAGATAATCACACCATTAATCATTACTGAAAAGATAATCACACCATTAATCATTACTGAAATACAAATTAAACCACAAAGAGACACCTGCTTGAATGGCTAAACTAAAAAAGACTGCCCATACCAAGTGCTGGTGAGGAATAAAGAAAACAGAACTCTTATACACTGCTAATGAGAATGTAAATACCACAGTCAATTTGAAAAAAACATTTTGGCATGTTCTTAAACAGTTGAACATAAACATGTCATTATGACCACATTGTTCTACATTTACCCAGCAGAAATTAAAGCAGGGGGTCTATGCACCAGGTTGCGCTAAGCCCGTAACAACCCTGAAGTGGAAAAATCACATATACCCTTCAAAATAGAAACTCGTAAGCATACAATGGCATAGTACTCAGCAAATAAAAGGAGTAAACTACTGATGAATCTCAAATTCAATTATAACGAGGGAAGAAACTAGAGTAAAATGGGTATAGTATACCCCTGCAAAGTTGAAGTTTTTTTGCAGGTTTTTCCTTAGAATCTAACTAATAATTGTTCAGGAAAAACCCTGCAATTTCGTGGAAACAGGAAATATTCACTGCAATTTTTGTAGGGGGAGGTTTGCAAGTACCTAATCCCAGCGCATTATCCAGTTCTCCGAGCTGTTGACCAGCTGTTGCCCTATAACCCACCCTCTGCAGATGCACTGCATTCTTGCATCATAACGGGATGCTATACCTCGCGTCACTATCTCGAGTGTGCTCGGTTTTATTCTTGTTAAAGCCTTAAGATCCCAAAGATGCTGCCAGGACACCCTGCACTGAGGCTTTATTAATACAGTATTTTATTAAATTACATTATTGCAGAAAACATAGCATATATGGGGTTAAACCACAAAAAACAGGCATTTACATTTTCCTGACCATATCCAAAATTTATGATTTTTCACAATTTGTGGATGCTCTAGGTAACCTCCATAAATTCTAGGGGTCTACTCTATATGTAATCTGATTCTACCTATGTAAGACTCTAGAAAATATAAACAAATCTATAAGAAGAGAAGTCTATAATGAAATAGCACAGAAAGGTAGAGGAGACCAGGGGTAACGTATGTTTACTGTCTTGACTGCAGTGTTTTACAGGTGTACGTATGTCAAACCTTATTAAATGGTATACTTTATATGCTCTTCAGTTTATGTCAATTATCTCACTCTATAAGGCTGTTGATTTAAAAGCAGTTCAGAAGCTGAATGGGCAGAACCTGATGAATGACCTAATTATGCTGGGGATTATAGCTTATTAAATCTCCCGGGTTTCTTGGAAATCGTGTGAATCCACAGGTGTTTTGCCAGCTTCCTTGGACAGGGACCTACACACACTTACACACACTTGCACACTTACTCACTGACGAGACCACCACTTCGGCTTACTCTGAAAGCTACAATGCAGCCAAACTCCCCAAGGTTTAATTCCACTTACTTTTTTCTATTCCACGTAGCCTAACAGGTTCAAATCACCCAATGTATGAAGAGTTCATTTGATCAATATTAAACTGTTTATTTGCTTTGATCAAGACTCTGGAGTACAGCTTAAAAATAAAGTATGAACATCTTCAAATTACCCACCTCTTCTATCTATGCCAACCCACAGCATCAACCTAATTCCCCCACCCTCCAGCTCTGTATTTCATTATAGCCCTCTGGTGGCAGGCTGGGAACTCTCGCCCAGCACAGCCCTAGCATTTCCTCCCATTTAACCGTGTGTTCTTTCATTCAATATTCATCAAAACGTCCTTCCAAACTCTCCCTGGACAAGTCGTGGACCCACTCTCTGCTAACATCCCCTTTATCGACAGTAGGTCGTTCTCCAAGCACATGCGTCTTCTCTGAGCTGTGTCTTTCTTTGCCTTGTGTCTGGTTTGCTTTACTTGTTCCACTTAGAAGCCTGTGCTGAGCGTTTAAGGCAGAAGGCAGACAACATGAGGGAAGGAGCTTGGCACTCCCTGGGCGCCCAGTAATGCAATGTCTCTGTAGCTAACTCTGGAAGTGTGCCCTCTTCAGCAGTCTCCCTTGAGTGAGACCTGCCCTTCCATATAATCAAGTATTTAAGTTAGTCAAACACCACCTCTGGGGTTGCCTTGATTTCACTTACAATATAATTAACAGCAATCACTGATTTCTTCCATTTTCCTTTCTACTGCATCCCAGGTGTGAGAGGCACGGTTGTGGGCTGGGAGGAGTTTAAACTTAGATTCTAAGAGAAAGTTTGTTTACAGTTGCCAACAACCCACTCAACCCTCCACCAACCAATCCTGTCTTCTTGGATATCGTTCTCCATACACTAGCACGCAGCAAATAACCCTAAGAGACACACTAGGTTTCTGGATACCATATGGTAACAAGGGCAAGAAGAATATCCAAGGATATAAGCTACAGGACAAATATATCAGAAAGCTCATATTCTGCAACTTGAAATGGCTTATATAGCACTCTCATTTTCAAAGTGCTTTCACATTCTTTAAACAGCTTTTGAGGCAAAGGATGAAGGGCAGGGAAAACCCACTAAGGAAGTGGAGGAGGAGGAGGAGGAACTGAGTATTGGAGGGGCAGTCCCCTCCCAGCAATGAATACGCCTGAGTTTTCTAGTATGTGGTTTCCTACATATATATACACTGCCTTCTGAGTCTTACACTCTAATGTTGCTCAAAGAGTCAGAAAGGTTCCATCACTAGCCAAAGCTCATTCTGCTAAGAGGCCAAATGCAGGATTCAAACATAGGTCTTCTGACTCCAAACGTAAGGAACCACTGACAGCTTTGAGACCAAATGGCTAGTTACAGAATCATAGGCTGTAAGAGCGGAGAAGGACAATAATGACAAATCAGTCCAACCCCTTCAAGGAAAGTGAGGCTTAGAGAGGTGGCTAATCTGCCCCAGATCACAGTGTAAGAGCTATGGTTGGATGGAGGGAAGGGCAATGAAACAAAGAGTTAAAGTTTGTTATGTACATGCACCAACTCCCCACGATGAATGTAAGCTTTATGTACTGCAGACATGCACTAATAAGAGACAGCACAGGACTCCACAATTCCCCCTTGTCTATTACATCTTTTGCCACCTAGCACCAGCACTCTGAAGCCTTCTCAAGGATAAAGCAAAGACCTAAATAAAGGCCTAGAAAACCTAAACTTGCACAATGGGCTTCTGGAGGCTCCCACTGCTACCAAAAGCCACCTGGCTTTTACCTTAATTCCCCTCCAGCAGTAGTGACAATCCTTTACAAACCAAACCCAAACCAGAATGCTGGCCAAAATGCAAATGGGTCTGTGCCCACAACCACAGGTTGTGATGGGTCATTTCATGCTTATCACACTGCTGATCTGTGCCTGGGGCTGATGGGAGCAAAGCTACTTCCACTCCCGTGGCTCCTTGTTACACCACGGAAATTTCCCCGAAAAGGAAATGACACAAATACAGCAGAGGGAAGCAGCACAGAGATGAGCAGATTCTACTGTACTGTACTCACCACACCTGAAACTCACACCTCCTGACCTCTCCTCCCAGGGCACCGTGATGCCCCTTCCCCTGAGGGAGCAAAGCAGTCCAGGATAAACTCCATCTCTGTCTGCTTTAGTGGCCCCAGCACACATAATAGTTAACAGTCCACTATGGCCTTCATACAGAAAGGACTCTGACCAATTCCTGACTGCTTTTCATACCTATTATTTGTACAAATTTAACCAGTTACTATCTCTCACAGGCACACTTCAGGAGGAGGCCAAAACAATGAGATACACACAGCCTCTTCCTTCTAGAGTATCAAGGCTAGCTAGGGACAAAAGTTGCAAAGGTTGCTGTGCTAGCAGAAACCCAGTGTTCTGCAAAAGATTCTGAATGGCTCCTGTAAGAGCCCAGGGCAATGCTGTTACAGTCATGGACACTTACATGTGGACACTGGATGTAGCTAGCTACACATGACCTGAGAAATGAAAACGAGACTTTGACAGACATGACAGTCAAAAGCCCTGCAACTTCTTGCAATTCTGAGTCTGGGCCATTTTTGAGGCTTTCAGGGACCCCTTTCCCAGGACAGCCCAAGTTGGTAAAAGACCTAGAAAAATGGGAGTTAGCAGCCAGGTGTGATGGCACAAGCCTATAATCCCAGCATTGTAGGAGGCTGAGATAGAAGGAACCCAAGTTCAAGCCCAGACTAGGCAACTTAAAGAGAGACACCATCTCAAAAAGTTAAAAAAGGGCTGGGATGTAGCACAGTATCAGAAGACCTTGGGTTCAATTCTTAGTTCCAAAAAATGTTTTTAATGGAGAGGTTGAACGGGTGTTAGGTTGAAAACAATGACCTTATAGTACCCTTGATGCCCTTTCCCTACATCCTGACAGAGGCTGCCGGTTCTGGAACTCAGAAGCTGAGGGCAAGGGAAGGAGGCCAGAAGCGAGGTGCAGTGTCTCCAGAGGACTCTGAGAGCCCTGTGCCCCACCTTCCTTCCTTCTGCCCTGTGAGGGAGCGGAACAACAGGATTCAAGAGGCATAGTGAAGTGTAGGAGTTTACTTAACCTCACAACCAGGCAGGAGTCAAAACACAAGACCCAAATCCTAACACACACGGGATTCTCTTATCTCCACCCTCATCCTCACCAAATTCCTACTCAGGTGAAATAGCTTAGAATTGTGACTCACTGCTACTGTCTAGACACACCCTCAAATGATATTCCCGTAAGTAATAGCAAAATACTCCAAACAGATCACTTTCTAGTTTTTCTAGTCAGCTAATTAGACCAGTAAGTGGACAGATCATTCTGGAACTATCAGCTCACTAATCTTAAATCTAATTACGTACTTCTAGCACCTTTACTTTGTGCTGCATGGCACAAGGGAAACGGCTCCATATCCCAGCTAGGTAGGCTAAGCACTACCTTCATCTACAACATGAAGACAAGCAGTGTTTATATTTAAACAATGCTTCCCACATATGGCTCTAGTTACAGAATCTCTTCGTCTAAACCAATTCTACAGAAGTGGAAGTACAGAGATGACTGATACCAGATGACATGGAAAAGAGGAGCCAAAACAGGTTCACTACACTCAGGCATTTCTCATTAGATGACAACGTTCAGAAGACAAAGTAGTGAACTACTTCTGCATGTGGCTTACCCACATAATCTTCAATGGGTAAGTTCCCCCCTTTGAATTTAAGACATTTTTATACTATTAAACTTTCCTCTACAATGAGTGAAACTGCAGAGATCTGAAAATATCCAAAGAAATGGCTTTGCAGAATACTGTACCCAATCCTGGAAAACACTGCTACCAAGAATATACCGTCATAGCAGCAAGGGAACCAGGTGCTCAGAGTCCTCTGCCCTCCTCCCCAAAGGGTCAGTCCTACAAGCTGGGTAATACTGGGTCACTTTCTGACAAAAGGCTATTTAAACACCCGGGGCTGCCAAGCCCTAGACCCACCTAGGTGTTAAAAGAAAATGTGTTTTTTTTGTGGTGCTCTTAAATGTAAAGGTTGTATTTTTTTAGTTTTACATTTATCTTAACCTTGTACTTGCATGCTTCCCACAGAAAGAGCCTGCCTGAATTGGAGTTATATTCTGCGTCTCTTGTCTCTCAGACACCCTCCCCTTCCCTGGCAGACAAGTGGAAATTTCCATCAAAGCACTGCCGGTGAGTGGGGGGTAGGGAAGGGGAGGGAGAGCTCTGCAGCTCCAAAGCATCTCTCGGAGCCTTTTTGAAGGCAGGAAACAGACCTGCTGAGGCCAGTTCCTAGACTGCCCAGGTTAATTCTTCCTGGATTCAGGCTTCACGAAGGCAGTGAATTATTCACCTTAAAACTGAGGCACCCTCTGTGTGGAAAAGCCCTATTTCTTTTTATATCTGCTAGGTCTCATATACTATAAAAACCAACAAACCTGCCGCAGAGTCCTTACAAATTTTGGGGCACTGCCATCTAAAAGAAACCTCCAAGGACACAGCAGCCCTGCCTTTAAACAGGCGCAAAGCACCTACACACAAGAATGAGGTCAGGATGCTGGCCTCGACTTAATGCTGGCAGGAAAGCACAAGAACATGGAAATGTTAGCTAATGGGAAAACTACAGAGGGGAATCAATCTCCGCTACTGGGAGTGCCAAATCTTTTGGAGTAAGCTGCAGATACATTTGGGGAGCAAGTCAGTAAAATTCCACTGATTCACTATCGAGTCAGTTATTTTTATCATTCTGCTTACCCGTAAATAGAAGAGTATCTTGAATATAGGCCAGCAGAACTTTGCCATAGGCACCTATCCAGATTTTAAAGCAGATGAAAATGGAAAGAAGGAGCAAAAAAAGGTGAGAGTCCCTTTCATTACTAAAGACTTCTTATTCAAAGACATGTGGAGGTCAGCTCAGTCTCAGGAAGTAAAATCAGACTTGGCAGAGCCAAAAACCACCTGAGGCTTCCTCTTATAACATGCACAAGGCTCAACATTGAAATGTAGACCCATTTCTACTGTAGTTCCCTCTCCTGCAACAGAAATAGCTCTCTGTCCAGCCCCATCTAGTGGAAAGAGAGCCTCAAATCATCTGCAGCCCTGCCACGAGGCAGTGCAGTTTCTGGCAAAGGGGGCTGTCACTATGATGCCTGACCCTTCTTGCAAGGATCTAAAGGAGCATCTATTCCCTCTGCTCCAACCTGTGTGTGTGACATCCTCCCCTTTTAGACAGTGTGGGGGGGATACAATAATAAGACTCTTCCACACCACCTTGCCTTTCCCAGAAGAGATGAGAACATGAAGGTGAGCATGTGAAGGCACAGAGGGGATACCCCCAACCACTGTGACCTAACCCAAGCAGCAGGGGCATCTGGTCAACTCCACCCTATTCCTAAATTCATATCACCAGATTGGCAACTGACTTAAAATGCGATTGACCTTGGAGAAAAAAGTATAAATAAAAGTTGAAAGTGTGTAAGATATTGTCCTCATCCTTGATAAGGGTGGAGACCCAGGCTCCATGAAAACAAGTTCACAATTATAAACAAGACTTATAGGCTGGGTGCGGTGGGGCACACCTGTAATCCCAGCACTTGGAGGCTGAGGCAGGAGGATTGTTGTGAGACTCTGTCTCAAAAGGTTAAAAAAAAAAAGCAACTTACAGATACATTTCTGGAATGTAACCTACTTCTAAAATAGGGACTGACCGAATTAATATTTGGAATATAATGCCTATATTTTTATTGTTGGCATAAACTGGTATAATAATAAATACCAGGTATCATTTTCAGATTACTCCCTCCTCCTCTGGGAAGACTTTCTTACCAAACTTGAAGCAGCAGATTGCTCCTACCCAAGCACTTTTTTGCCTATGCTTTCCCCTTAAGTCTCCCCGGCCTGAATGCAGCAGGGGACTGCCACTGAGGGAGGAGGCAGAGACGGGAAGATGAGGGTGGCCATTACCCAACATGCTGAGAGTTACCTGTGGCACAGACACACGGTTTTCAGCGTGGGCTGGTGTGGCAGTTATGGTGCAACATAAACTTACTGGCTTTGCGATCATGCTGGGGATTTATGGAGCACATTTCTGGGTAAGTAATGAAGGCATTGCCTTCAGGTCTTTGGTCCCTGGCCTCTTTCTCTCTAGCTCTGCTCCCCTGCTCTGCTTTCCAGCCACATCACGAACTTCCATTATAATGCTCCTGCCTTGGAGCTGGCCATTCACATACCGAATTCCTTGAAACTGGGGGCCAAATTACACCTCTCCTCCTTTAAGTTGTGGACATTGGATACTATGAATCAGCAACAGGAGAGCTAATACTACTGCCGTTCAGAGCACCTTCATGCACACTTCCTTTGCTAGTGGCCTAACACTGTGTAGCAACATCCTCAATTAGATGGCAAACTCCTTGACATCAGGTGCCATAACAAATCACAGAAACCATCCAGAGGCCTGTGGATACCACTAGGACATACTACGCCCTAAACGTAGAAGCATAAACACATGATACGCACAGCACCACAATGAAATGTGGACTGTGGGAGGGCATTTTGTCTCACTCCATCAGCCAGCTAAAAAAGTGACTCTCACACACCATCAAGATTCAAGTCAATGCATCAGCAAAACAAGAGATCTATACTATGGCTTCCAGGGCTGATGAAAATAAGCCCACACTCTGAATGGTCAGTGCATATCCAACAAGCCCAATCTGTTTCTTTTTAACCATTTTAAAAAATTGAGCCTTGCTAGTATGTAGCAAACCCTGGTACACAAGAATCCATTTAATGAATGTTTGCGATACCTTCTTGGTTATATGCAATGCACATAAAGAGTATGTCAAATGAAGAAAAAGCCTGGTATAAGTGTGATTGAGGTTAATGACTATGGGGGATGGGCTGAAGCCAAGAAAACATCAACTAACTTTAAGTTCACCACTGTGGACACCTAGACACATCACTCAATTCCAAATCTTTGTCAGGTAACTCCAAATACATTAGTCTTCAGCATTCCCCCAGGCACTTGTTAGAAATGCACAGTCAAAGAACTAGGACAGTGACAGCAAACCTTTTAGAGCCTTCAAGGATACATAGAGCCTTCATATGTTCATTTACCAAACTTACTGTGGAGAATACCCATGCTACAAAAACAAAAGGTAACATGGTCAAATAAAAGTGCTCTAACTATAGAGATCTTACTAGAGTGCTCCTCACCATTTACCATGCAGGGCTTCCCGCATCAAACTATTCACACATACCCCCATTTTTTGATGTCCTTTTTGTTGGTCCACGTCTGAAAATTAGTTTTCTCAGAGACTACACTTTGAAAAGCACTCATACCTTAAACAAACACCAGATGTTGATGTATCTCGGGAAAAATACCTGAGAACCTGAACCTCCCTTACTTTGGCTGGGCCTCCTCTTCTGTAATTCACTGCAGAAGTGTTGCCCCTACTTTGCTGAGGTGTCTAACATAAAATCAGCAGAATATAATTTGTAAATGCCAATGAATTCAGTGACTGTGACAGTCCTCGATGAGGCACATGCACCTCATAAAGAACCCAATTCCAGGTGGGTTCTTCTAGGACCTGAATTTATTCCACCTATGAAGAAAAACCACACCTCCACCCTCACCCCACCCGCAACACACAGCAGCACTGCAGAGAAGCATCAGCATCCCCCAGGCACTTGTTAGAAATGCACAGTCAAAGAACCAGGACAGTGGCAGCGAACCTTCTAGAGCCTTCACGGATACACACAGCCCGCCGCAGCGTGCAGGCTCATGCTCACCACTACTGGACGAGGTATCAGCATTACAGCACTTGCTTCAGTGGCACTCACCCTGCAAGCACACATAAAGAAACTGCTCTCTCTGTTCAAGGCCGTTCACCTGAGCATCTAGGTTCTTCCTGGCCAGATTTTAGGAGCATTTTTTTCTTTTGTGTACTGGAAATTGAACTCACGACCTCACACTGGCCAGGCAGGCACTGTGCCACTGAACTATATCCCCCAGCCCTCGGGCCAGATTTTATACGTTCTTTTCTTTGGGAAATGGATCTTTTGGTGTGGCCCAGCCTGGCCTCAAATTCCTGGACTCAAGGGATCCTACTGCCTGTCTCAGCCTCCTGAATATCTGGTGTTATTGTTACCACAGCACTTGGCATATATTCTCTTTTTCAACAAAAAGGCAAAAGGCTCCATCATCTGCTGCTAAATCCACACCCTTTTGTTAACTTAAAAGGCAGGAAGGAAAAATGGAAGGGAGGGAGGGAGGGAAGGAGGTAAACAAATAGGTAGGTAGGTGGGTTATATATACAACTCCACCCCAATCTCTCTCCCTCATTATCTTATGACTGTACAAGAGGCCCAGCCCCCTGTGCATCTCTGGTCGCCTACCAATCCTCAGGTGCATTCTTTTTCCAAAGTACTCTCAAGAAACTGAACACAAGCACAAAACAAGGTAAAACAATCAAAAGAGGAGGTCTATAGTATGTGCCACATCTCAGAAGATAGTTTACACACATTAAGAAAGCCTGAGTGTGAGGCATGACTCCATACAGGTCTCGCCCCATGTCCCAACTGCACACAACCAGGAGATTCACAAGGCTAAAGCAACATTCTATCCACAGAGCACATCTGTAGAGATTATCTTACTTGCTCTCATAACAAATGGATGAAAGAATGGACTACCTGAGTTCAGTGCCCAAGGAAGCTGAAAGACACCACGTAAGCACTTGCTCACAGCCACACAGAGCTGCAGTGTACCAGGGGGAGAGGAGAATCTTCTACTCCTGGACTTTTGCCCCCGTGCCACGTACTGACTCCCATCTTCCCTGACACCTACTTCTAGGAAATCCGCAGTGTGAAAAGATCAGTCCCTCGCACCAGAAATGAAGGGTGTAAAACTGGTACCATTATGGTTCAAAGTTGCTTCAAACAAAATCTATGAATTGTTCTCAAAGAATTTCTACAATGATAGTTATTAATAGAGAATCACACCCTTCACATGTTTGAGGAAGCTGCTATACCCTGTGGGGGGAAAAATGCCAGCACAGAAAACTGTGATCATTAGTTGGCATAGTAAAACCAATTACAAAATATACCTGGGCCAGGGATAGAGCTCAGTAGCACAGCGCCTGCCTGACAGGTGTGAGGTTCTCAATTTAATTCCCAGCAGCCGCCCCCAATAATAGATAGATAGATACAGATATAAAATACACATATCTGCAACCTATGTATTTACAAAGGAAAAACTAAGTATGTAGAAAACACACTGTTCACTGAGCTGTTTTAAAGGCAAAACAATGCCAGAGGGGGTAAAATGCTCAAATTGACAAGAAAAAGCTACTTACAATCAAGAGCTCATAAACCTGTGCTTCATTAGCACAGGCTGTTTCTGTTCTGATTATTGTCTATTTGCAATACAGCACTGTTACAGTACTAGTATGTACCTTTAGACACCTGGCACACAGGCATCTAATGGTAAAATTATGGTAAGTCCTAATATTTCTCAGTATTCATAACTGAGCCAATCAAAGACACTTTCCTCATGCTTCGCGAACAACTTACCCGCCTCTCCAGTGCTGCTGACTGTGGGCAGAGATCTTGTAAGGAAGCGCACGCTCACCCAGGTTTTCCAAGTTTCGTACTATGGCTCCTCTATCCATCAGGGCCTCTATTGTTCGTTTCAAAGCAGCAGCAGTCTCTGGCTGTTTTTTGTTTTTGTTTTTAAAGAGAAAAAAAAAATCCGTGAGCGTCAATATGAGAAGCAGAATGATAAAGTCCAGTTAGTTCCAACCCTAACAGCTCTACTGGTAGGAATCTCTGGGTAAAAGCAACAGAAAAAAAGTTTTGAATTAAAAGAGATGCTTTTATAGTAAGGATACAAGATATCTCACAGGTGTGAAGGAAAATCTGGAGAACCAGGCTTCGAAGAGTTCGGGAGTCAGAGCAGCTCCAGGGGTCTGGGAGGCAGGAACTAACGAGTGGCTTCTTCAGAGCACCTCAGCAGGGCTCAACCAGAGGCAATCACTGTCACTTCTTGTAGCTCACGAGTCAAAGTTCAAATTCCAGAAGAGCATCCTGTTGGCAGGCCACCTTAGTTTACCATTCCACCAAAACCAGAGCCAACGGCAAAAGGCAAAAGGAGCTGTTCCCAAAGAAAAACTGGAAGACTCTAACTGAAAGGGGAAGAACAAAAGCCAGTTTCTGCCTTCGTGGAGTTACCACCTAGTAAAGGGCTTACACAAATATACATGTTAAGACCGAAAGGCAGAGAACCAGAAGGCGTACGGAACAAACACACTCAGCTGGCTGAGAGCTTCATTCACGAAGGCTTACCTGACAGCAGCCCTGGGAAGACCAGAGACATAGCGAACCAATGAGCCAGGAAACTAGTGAAAGAGCAAGAGCAGCAAAGTGTGAGTAGACTAAGGAAAGAGCTGGGAGTGCCAGAGGCTGAGGTCAAGGAGGACTAAGAAGGAAGTCAGCAGGCCACGTACAAGAATGTAAGTAATAAAGGTCTGTTATAAAAACTAAAATTCAGACAATATACAAACCTCATCATCCAGATATAAGACGTTAACATGTTGGTGGATCTCTTTTCCAAATGTATCTCCATGCATACACATACATAAAAAATGTTGGAAGAAACAATACAAAGATAAACCTGCAAAGTCCAACTAGTGCACTAGAGTGAGGGTGAGAAAAGGGATCATCCAAATGTGGTGGTTGAAGAATAGCCCTGTCATTAGCAGCTGAAAAAAATCTGGAGAATCTGTCAAGGGACAGTGAAAGGAAGTGGGGTTTGGACATGCTGAGGCTGAGATACCATAGCTCCCCAGGCTGACCTCTCAGGATGTAAGCATTGAGGTTAAAACACAGGTAGGCTACACATACATGTTGTATAGTCAACCACACAGAAGCTACTGGAGGCCTGAGGAGGTGAGCTCATCATAGCAGGATAGAGAGGGAGGAGAGGAAACCAACAACAAAACTTTAGAGAACACAGACATGTGGAGGCTGACAAGAGGACCCAAAGTCAGAGAAGCAAATGTAAAGCACACAAGGACAAGGAAAAGCAAGAGCCTACTTTGTCATAGGAAAGTGAAGAAAGGCAGACTCCAGAACAGAAAGGCTGAGAACGGAGATAAAGAGCTGCAGGGTAGTGACTGCATGGGAATTTAGCAGAAGGTAGACGGCAAAATTTCCCAAGGTAGAGGTACAAGGGCCATGACAAAGAACACAGAACTCGTGGGGCAAGCAAGTCTGAGTGAAGTGTAAGAGAACAGGAGAGAAAACATATGAGCAAATCAGGAGTTGAAGGGGAATAAACCAAGTCAAGAGGTTAAAATGTAGAACTTTTCAACAACAGTGATGATAGCGACCATGTATGTCTGACTGGTATAGGCCTGACAATGACCTAGTGTTTTATTTTTACCTACTTGACCTTTACTAAAAAAAGTTTAAAAGTTTGAAATTGGGCCTGCAAGAGATGCCAAGGCAAAGCAGCTAGTAAGCGGAAGGGCTGCTACTAGGAAAAGGAAACCTGCCAAAGCACAACTGAAGAGCACAGAGGCACAGCAGAGACAAAAGCAACAAATATAAAAGGGAAGAAACAAGGTGCAAGATTTTGAAGTGCAGGAAGGAACTTAAGAAAATGCTACCTTCCCATGGTTCATTTGGTGTCAAAAAGTGTGTAAGAAGTATACATATGTATTCTGGCAACCACAGAAAATCAACTATATAAATTTTCTTCCTGACAAATACTGCAAAGTCAATATAAATGCACAAGGTATTAGCTTAAAGCTTAGAAAATTTTTTACTTTAATTTCATATTGCAGCCCACCATTGATTTAAAAACAAATCCTGATTAAAATATTTACTGATATATTTAACCAACCTTATGATAAAACAAAAAGTTTTCCAGAAAACAAAAATCACAGTCAAAACCATCTTCCCACTACTTTTAGCGAGGTAAGGAGGCTATGACAATCTCTCCCTGTGACAGCGCAGTGTAAACACAGCTCTAATCACCTGAACACTGAAATTCTCCTCACTTTTCATTAATTCACAGAGACAGTTCCTTATTTCTGCAGAAGGTTCATTATTAACAGCAGGATATTTCGTTTCAGTAAAGGTGCTGGCTCTTGACCTGGCAGTGCATCAGTTAACTTAGAACTCATTGGATGAACTGTACATCCGAATGAAGAAGCGGTCCAGGCCTTAGAAAAATGAGCAACTTTGGCTAACTACAGTCTTCTGATTAGTTATCAAAATCCTTAATTTTCAGTTTTGCTTGATTAAAAAGGAATATATCTCATTATCTTTTGTCTTGTTTATATTTCAATAGAAGTGTTTATAATGCACAACAGGGAGTACCTTCTTCTGAAGAGCCTATGAAACAAAAAAGATTTTTTCTCCTTTTGTTAAAAAACAGGATAGCCACTTCAAAAGAATGTAACTCATGAAAATATCAAAACATATTTTGTTAACTCTGGCAAGTCAAGGTCAAACTGTAGACTGCTTGAATGGTCATACTCATTTCACGGTAGTTTCAAATTACCCAAATTATAGGGACCGAAAGAATACTGCAGTATATTAGGGTTGCTCAACATGTCCCATATACCTTACTTCACAAAAGCAGGATCAGCAAACCAGGGCCATGGGCCACAGGAGTGCATTACCTGTTTTTGCAAATAAAGTTTTATTGAAACAGTCAACACATGCATTTGCATAGTGTCTGTGACTGTTTCTGTGCTTAAAGGCAGATCTATAACAACAGAAAATTTATGACCTCAAAGCCTCAATTATTTACCACCTGGCCAACCTCTGCTCTACATTATGATAGGCTGAGGAAGATAGCAGGCCTCAAGCCACTCATCAGAAAATGAAACAAAAATCAAGAGCCTGAACACTTAGATACAATGTGAATTCTCCAAATGGTGGGTCATCAGGGAAACACATATGGCACCATCTAATAAACACACAGCGCACCACCATCAGCCTCAACTTATCACAGGTCTCACAACTGATTTGACAACTCACCATTCCTTCCACATGCTCCTAATCTAAGCAGACCAGGTTACCAACTTATTTGATGAACCTACAGACATATTAAAATAAAAAAATTTAGGCTGTTGGTGATAGGGGGAGTTTCTGCTTAACCAGCACAACGTTCAATGTGTATGCACATATGGTTTACAGAAAGCAAATGATTTCACTATATAAATCTCATACACAACTTCTGGGGACCGTTTAATTCCATCTCTTCTAAGAAGTTGTGGGTTCCTCTTATTGGCATCTCTCATCTATCTGAAAGCAGCTCCCAAGTTGCTTAATGTCAACTCCAATCTACCATGACAATGAAACAATTCTGGCAAAGCATTGAGGGGGTCTGAACACGTTCATGTGAAAAAAAAAAAATGGAGAAAAAAATGAATGAATTTGAACTAGAAAAACAAGATTCTAGTACTGGCTTATTCACTAATGAATTATAAAGCCTTGGAAAAACACCTAAAACTTACTGATTTTGCAGTCATGCCTTAGTTCCTCCTCGTAAATTAGTGATTCTCAATTTTCATATTTCTATAAGCCTCACATGAACATTCCCACTGCAACTCTCAACATCTCCCGGAGCACACAATTTAGTACAAGTCTCACTCTCTTTTTTATGCCCCCCATTCTGAATCTTCATCACTTGAAGTGTCCCTTCCAACAGGGGTAATTCTGAGGTCATTCTCATTTTAGCTCTAACAGCACTTGTGGCAATCAGTAAATATTCTTTCACTAACTAGAATGTAAGCTTTAGAAGAGCAAAGACCTTTATTTTGTTCACAACTCTATTTCCAGAGTGTAATGCAGTCTGCATCATGGAAGTCACATTCAAAGGTAGATAAGTGAATTAATCTATTAGTCATACCTTCCCCCAAGAGCATCTCTTTTTCTTCCTTAGTCCTGTCTTTTCTTAAGGAACCCTGTTTCCTCCTGTCTCTAATACAGTGTGTGCTTTTTTTTTTTTTTTTTTTTGCGGTACTGGGGATCGAACTCAGGACCCTGCACTTGCTAGGCAGGCGCTTATTCCACTGAGCTATATCCCCAGCCCTTCTAATACAGTGTGAAGCCACTGTTTATATACAACTATACACCTACAATATTAGTGTTTTCCTACCTGCTTTATATAGTAGTAAAGGCTGTAATACTGATGTTGTATCTCAAAAAGTTCCAAGCCAAGCATGACGCCACATGACTACAATCCCAGCTACTAGGACTTTGAGAGAAATAAAATTAAAGGACTGGGGATGTAACTCAGCATAAAGCACTAGCCTAGCACATCTGAGGCCCTTGGTTCAATTTCTAGTACTGAAAAACCACCTCACACAAAAAAAAATCCAGAATTCATCTAGTAGAAATGAAACTAAATGCAAACACACATAACTTAATATTGGTGGCAGCATACATTCTGAGAAAACAATCATTAGGCAATTTTTTTGTGGCACAAACATCACTTACACAAACTAACAGCAAGAGCATTGCCAGGCCACATAACCTTATGATATCTTATATGCTGTCCATCATTAAGTGAAATGTTACATGAAAATATTAAACATTTCATGCACTCCAGAAATACAGGGTTGAAATATACATAGAAATGCAGAAGTTAAAAGTTACATTGGTCTTATAAGATGGACAATATAACTACTGCCCCTCTCCAAAACCCAAATCCAAGTACAGTATACTGAGATTCCCCAACCCTCCACCGCATCACAATGCTATCATCAAGAATACAAAAAACACTAAACGCTGGTAAGGATGCAGAGGAGGGAAGAGGAGCCCTTCTGCACTACCAGCCGGAAGATAAATTAGTCCAGCCGTTATGGAAACCAGTATGTATATCCACGTTTATTGCAGCACAATTCACAATAGCCAACGTATGGAGCCAGCCTAGATGCCCATCAGGATATGGCTGGATAAAGAAAATGTGCTGTATTTGCACCGTGGAGTACGACTCAGCTACAAGGAAGAACAAAACCCTGGTCATCCGCAAGATGGATAGATCTGAAGGCCGTCATGTTGAGCGAAATAAATCACTCAGATAGACAAACTGTAAACTGCCTGTTCTCCCTAGTATTAGAGTCTAAAAACGGTTCCAAGAAGAAAAACAAAGACTATTGAGACAAGATGAAGGGAGTAAGAGGGAGGGGAGAGAGTATAAGAGTGGGTAAGTAGGGGATACAGACGTGAGCAAAATACAAACACTGAACCGCTCAGAATGTGAAACTAGGGAGGCAGGGCAAGGGGTGTCGGGGATGAAAACTACCAAAATGTGTGCACGTACAAAGTATGTTATGTGCATGTGCGAATCTGCCAGAATGAAACCCATTCACCTGTATAACCAATTTTAAAAGTAAAAATTAAAAAATTACTACCCCCCAATTTAGCTGATTTTTAAAATGTAATTAATCCTAGGAGGAAAAACTCAATTTCTATCTTTTTATTAATTACTAAAATGACTAGTATGTAGCCTACAAAAGATGACAAATACAACAGCTGAGTTCAAATATTTACAGGACTATTAAGATAAATTTATTTTATTTTGATTGGACCTCATGGGTAGACTGGAATCAAAGGGTAAAAATTACAGAGAAACAGCCTTAATTTGTAAAGAACGTATTTCTAATAAAGACAGCTATATGAAAATGAAATGGTTATGTAAAGTACTGGCTCTTCCATCACCTGATATACACACATAAATAACAGATAGCCATCCCCATCAATACTTTGCAGTACAGCCAAGCATGCTACTGCATGCCTGTAATTCCCACTCTGGTAGGCTGACACAGGAGGATTGAAAGTTGAAGCCCACGCCAGCCATCTTAGTGAGGCCACTGCCTCAGACCTTATTTAAAAGAAAAAAAAAAATGTGGGGAGGGGGTTAGGGGTATAGCTTAGTGTGAAATCCCTAGGTTTAATCCCCAGTACCATTCCCTAAAAACTGAAACACACAACTTGCATTGGGTGGGTGGTTGAACTTGGCCACTTGTAAAGCCCCTGCCAAGACTAAATTCCACTGTATTCTCACACCATTCAACTTTGCAAGACTATCTGAGGTGAAACTGATTTTACTGAATACTGCAATTGCATAGCAGTGAGAATATATGCAATATGTTCCACAGAAAGCTACTTGCTGGCTCTTTTGTCTACTCCAATTGACTCTCAAAACACCTATGGTTAGTGGTGCTAACCATCCCACCTCAAGTAAAAAATCTGAGTATAACTTCTGATGATGAATTACAGCTTTACTGATAGTAAAACAGAAGCTTTACTGATAATATCTACTTACATGTTTTGTATGCTATGTTCACTCTATACAGTGAAAAACATATGAGAACTAGGAAAGATCACTTTTTATTGTGGCATCCAGTGTATGTGAGACAAACTGCTCACACAGGGCTTCGGGAGCATCTTATAGTATTTCAAGATTTTTATGAACTTCAGCTCACACCAACAGCAAGCAGCAGCCAGAAAATTATCACAGCAGTGCTGTATGCATTATGCTGACTTAAGAGTAGTTATGGCTCAATGTAGTAGCTTTATGGTTGCAATTCTAGTTTTCTCTTAAATGAAATGGTGTCATGTATGGTTTTTAAGTACTTGAGTGCTTAAGTCTTGATAAACTCATTTTTAAAAATAGATCTGTATATAGATTATATGGTACTAAAAGATAAAACAGACTACTATCTAGATTTATAGGCTATGTGGTTTGTCTGACAGCTTTTCCAAGCTCTCACAATCCCAAACAAAAAAATCTGCATATACAGTGAATGGACTTAGTTTGCTCAAACCCCTATTTTTCCAGGGTCAACTGGAAAAATACTTTCACTACGATCTTCAAGAAACTGTAGGAAGCCAGTGTTCTCAGATCATGTAAAACCACAGTTCTAGAGATCCTAACGTTTCTATAATGAAGAGAGAAAAGAGGTGGGAAGAACAAAAGAAGAGCATCTCTACCTGCCCGAAACTAAAATCCCCTCTCAACCAATTAAACTAAGAATTCATAGCACTATCATAAACACCACCACCGATCAATGACCAATGCTAAATCTAATTAAATGTATTTATGTCCCAGAGGAGAAACTTGCAAACGAAATTATCTGATTAATTAGACCCTACGGCAAAAAGAGTCTTGAGACAGCAGACCTCAGAGCACCCAGAAAGTGTAACACACCTTTCCACCCATCCACTAAGGAAGTAAAACAACCACAACGCACACTTAACGGCACACAGCATCGTTATACACTCTGCCCTCTGTCTCAGAGACAGGCCTCAAGGAAGGTCGAGCCGGGGCAGTAAATGTCAGAAATCTATGAGAATGGAAAAGCAACAGTGCTACAAGAACTACTGACTAGTTGCTTAAACAAAGCAAAGTTCAGTCACATCCTGAAAAGGCAACACTCTTTCAAAAGGGGGGAGAAGTGAAGACAACAGTATGTAATATAATAACCACTGGTGAATTCCTACCATCTTGTCTAATGAAGCTCTGTATCGTTTCTAATGTTTTTTATTTTTTATTCTCTTTAATGGTTTGATCAATCTTGCATTCTTACATCTGGTAATCTGAGCAACTTCGCTGAAGGTGTCAATATGTAATATAACCACCACTGTTAATTCCTATCATTTTGTTTTGAAACCCTGTACCATTT
This sequence comes from Dinomys branickii, assembly GCA_004027595.1. Classification (NCBI taxonomy): domain Eukaryota; kingdom Metazoa; phylum Chordata; class Mammalia; order Rodentia; family Dinomyidae; genus Dinomys; species Dinomys branickii. The sequence goes on along the minus strand of PVLD010006000.1, from coordinate 62,240 downwards.
TTATTGTTTTTGCTTTGTTCGTTTTTGTCTAGGTTGTCATTGTTACTTTGTTATTTTGTTACTGTTTTTTATTCTCTTTAAAATAAAAAAGGGGTTACTTCAAAAATTCATCTATAATGCTGGTAAAAATATAAGCTTTCTGAAGGACAATTTGGCATTACATAGTAATTTGAAATGTTTATGCTCTCAATCTCACAGTGACTTCTAGGAATTTACTCTAAGCAAGCTATCATACCCATACAAAAGGGTTTAGCTATGAAAAATATTCTCCAAAGTTATTGAGATAATGAATAAATAGAAATCTAAGTGTCCAATACTGAAAGATTAAGTTATTAAATTACTTTCACTAGTGAACAAGGAAAATACTTTTGTGTAGCCATTAAAAAACAGGATATTGATCCTTACATACTAGCATAAAAATATTTTAACAATGAAGAAAAATCAGGTGCAGTGCTTCCACATTTTTCTAAATGTACTATGTACACATGGGGAAAACTATACATATAAAACATTATTAGTCATCCGTAGACAGTGATGAGAAACTTCATTTTTAACTTTATTATCTGATTTCTTTTACAGTAAGCAATAGTCTTAGAAATAAACTTTTTTAAAATTTCAATTAGCAATAACTGTACATTTTGTGATACAATGTATTTCAATACATATATACAATGATTAATGATCAAAGGGGGTATTTAGTATTACCTGTCATCTCCATTTATCATGTTAAAGACATTCTCAAAATCCATTACATTTTGAAATGCACATTAAATTACTAGTAACTAGTCACTGTACTGTACTTACATAACATTAGAACTTACTCCTCCTAACAGTACTTTTGTATCCTATTATCAACTTCTCTAGTCTCCCATTCCTCCTGCCATTCCAGCCTCTGGTAACCAATACTCTACTCTGAACTTCTATGAGTTAAACTTGTTTAGTTTCCACATGTGAGCACATGCAGTGTATTTCTTTCTATGCCTAGCTTACTTCACTACATCCGCTGTCCTCCAGGCTCCTCCTTATTGTCTTCATTGTCTTCATGGATGAATGCTATGCATACGTACTTCACTTTTGCTCTTATACCCACTGATGGGCACCCAGACCAACTCCCCACTCCGGCTACTGTGGGTAGTGCTACAACAAACACAGGAGTAAAGGCACACTGACTCTCTCCCCCAGGGAGCCTTCGTACCACTTTGGATAACGGCGATCCCAGAATCAAACTTCTCTAGAGGAAATTTTAGTTTTCCTTTTTTAAAAGATGTGTCATAATTTGTAAATTTTATGCAAAATCTGGACTTACACTTGAATACTTAGATCTCACTAACAATACCCACACTGGATTTGTTTTTGGTTTTTGGTGGTGGTAGAGTTACATTCTGTAGCCCTTTTTTAAATTTGTGAGACAGAGTCTTGCTATATTGAGGGATGCGCCTGTTGGGCTCAAAACTTGCAATCCTCCTGCGCTGGGCTGCCAGAGTACTAGAACCACAGGCATGTGCCGCCATCAGCAGCTTTCACATCAGTTTTCAATATGAAGTTGTATAGATGGATGGCCTTCTGAGGTTTCTCATTGAGGCCAACCTGGGCAACTTAGCAACAGACTGTCTTGAAATATAACATAAAAAGGGAATCAGGATATATAGTTCAATAGGAGAGTACCCCTGGTTTCAATCCCTAATAGAAACTGACTTTGGGGTAAAATCAGGAAAACTGGAAACTTGAAGTCAAAACCTCAAAGCTCACTAGCTCTAGATTCAGAGCACACTAAAGAGATGTGTGCCATGTCAGGACTTCACACCACAGTGGCCAATACAGCCAAGGTGATGAGGCAAGTAGGAGGAGCCGGCCCCTTCTACAGCCATGAAGCCAACAAAAAGATCCTGGAGACCTAGGAAATCCCACATGAAAGCTTTCTTTGGAGCATGTGATAAAAATAAAAAGAACACAATTATTCAGGGGAGGAAAAAATAATATGGCAGAGTCATGGTTTTTCTTTTCAGTGTAACAACTGGAAGAATTTGTCAATGTAAAAGGCAGCAGAAGAACCAGTAAAGTAACTTCAGCTAAAAATGAGACAAATACCCTGAAGTCATAAACTAGACTCACCCATACAAGGCATCCTAGTGGCTAGCCCACACTGAGCCATCAATATCAGAGCTGGCATCAAAACTCAGAAGTTGTGAGATAGTATTAGTTGAATTACATGAGATCCATCCTTGCATGAATTTTCTGGTTGTCAGGTACTTACGATTTAAGATTAACATTAAATCTGAGTGGTTCAACTGTAACATAGTTTTATTCCACAAGAATCTTATTTCTGCAATCTCAAGTCAAAGAATATTATTCAAATGTCATTTAAGATATTCAAGGTGAGGCCATAATCCATTTGAACTACTGGTGGTACGTGCATGATAGAATCAATCATTAATTTCTTGATGTAGTAAGTCAAAGAATGAAGGCAGAGTCACAGGGCTTTCCTCAGCATACCCTGGAATCAACTGGGAGCTCTTGGCATCATCTGAGAGTATAACAACTCACTCTCAGATATTTCAATTCAAGTGGCCTGGGGATGCAAAAATCCTGGGCACATTTTTTAAAGCTCCCTATGTTCAAACAAAGGTGACAGCTACGCTGTAGTAGGAAGCTAGTTAGCATCTCATCACTCTAAAGATGAGTAGTTCTGGCTAATTTTATAAGGATTTTAAGCAGTGTTCTTCTCTAACCTTAAAGAATACAAAAGCTCATTCTTTCTCACAGTAATAATGGAGTTCTCACTGGATGACACATAGAGAGAGACACTACTTGTGGTACACACTCATTCAACTGGAAAACAACGCCAAAATTAAGGGTCCCACACTTGCTAGTCTAATGACATTCCAAAGCACATAATCTTCCTACTAGGTCCATTTCTAACCTCCCTGCCCCCTTCTAAAAGCACTTACAGATGAATAAGAGAAGGTGGAAAAGGCATGATTGGCAGGAGGCTTGGTTACTATGGTAGCAAGTAAATGCAGTGCCTAAGCTTATGAAATGGTCAGCAAGAGCAGGAATCAGGTGGGCATTACTGAGGTACTTGCCTTGCTGACTGATCTCCATGCACAATTCAGTTCCCTGGCTTTGCCTTATATTTCAGCCTTTTCAAAAGTAGATGGCGGGGGTAGCACTAGAATGACAAGAACACCAAGGCGGGAAAGACTCAATCACAGACTTTGACAATAGAGACAAAAGGTTTACAAGGAAGTTCTACTTAGGTCCTGTGTATCTTCTAAATGCCTGTCCAAGATTTAACAAAAATCTCAGATGACTGGGTTGAGCTTTTAAAACGGTACATATGAACAGAATTAGACGCATGGGCTTTGGCAAGTCAGACTTGCATACCTTGCTGGAAAACAGACCAAAAGGGCATCTACCACGTGGGCCACTACAATGGTGCTTAAATTCAGGTTGTGGGAGGAAAGCACTTAACAGCCTGTTACACTCTGAAAAGGAGAAAAGGGCATAAAAGTACAGAGGAGCTACAGCAATAAAGACATCCAGCAAGATTCAGCCGCTTCCTAGAAGGGTGCCTTTCCTCTGTAGCCCTGTAGGTACCATTCTCAGTCCACACACATCCTGCAGGCACAGTTATTTAAGAGTCTGTCCCTTCCCCAAACCTTCTTCATGGCTGCATCTTAATCATCTGTACAAGACAATGGAGACGCAAAGAGCCTGACGCAGAGTGTGCGCCCATAAACGCCTGACGAGCCCACGCATCACGGCGTTGGGGAAAGAAAGGGGCTAGCTGCATTTAATCCGGCTAGAAAGCAAGAAAGAATAAATGGAACCGTGAGGTGTGAGAAAGAAGCTCTTTATCGGAAAGAGGAAAACAGCACCATTAAAAAAAGGGCAAACGGACAACCGAGCCCAGACGCACACTCTTAGTCAAAATCAGACGCATTATAAAGAAACTAGATACAAGGTGAGCAGCAAGCAGGAACGAAGGTACATGATGTGTTGGGAAGCAGCTAAAATTTCTTGGGATGAAGTTAAAAGAAAAAAACCTCAGTGGATGCTCACTCCTAGAGCACATAAAGTGAATGTCACAGTGACAAAACCCAAACTCTGAGAAGCTTCAAAGTTTTCTGGAAACAGAAGCAGCAAACCCTATGTGGGAATAATAGTATTCTACAGGGAGTCTGCCATTGGCTCTGAAAATGAGATTTCAAATCAAACCTGGAAGGAGAACAAACCCCAGGAAACACCAGTCCTCATTCTGTTGCTCAAGTTTGTTACAGATTAACATAACCCTGCAGCACAGAATTAAACTTGGAGACCGCATGTGAAAAGGGGCCACAACTACCTCAGTTGTCTGAGAAAACACCAAAAGACCAAGATGGTCTGAAATTCCATGGCCTATGCTACATATCTGTTATGGTCTGAATGTGTCACCCAATGTGTGTTGGAAATTTAATCCCTAAATTCGTATGTCAATGGCATTTGGGTGAGACCTCTAGGAAGTAGAAATCTGTATCTACTGGTTTGTCTATTTAATAAATTTTGTTTGCTCTCCAAATACCCAAGAAAAACAACAGTCACAACAGTGCCAGGTGTAGTTGCGTACACTGGTAATGCCAGCACTCAGAAGGCTGAGGCAGGAGGATCATTGCAAGTTTAAGCCAGCCTGGACTACAAAGTGAGTTCAAGACCAGCCTGAACTACATAGTGAGAGCCTGTCTCAAAAAGACCAAAAAAAAAAAAAAAAGAAAAAATGTCTTTTGTGTGTGGCCTATTTAGTTCCATGGGTTTTGCATCTCTGTGTTTTCTGTTTAATTTGCTATGGACAATGGTCTCTAGTTGTTGTGCTAAACTACTATCTAGTGATCCTAAACACAAGAATGTGATGTGCCTTAGGGTGAAATTGTATTAGACAAGCTTCATTCAGGCATGAGTTGTAGTGCTGCTGACCTTGAACTCAATGTTAACAAATCAACAAATTGTATTAAACATAGTGTCTTTAGAAATAAATACATGTAAAACAAGGTTATTATGGATTATTAATCAGATGACAAAATGGAGCTCACAGAAACCTGACCCTGTATTTGTCTAAGAGGCAATGATTCAGTACAGTAATCTGCTAACCCAGCGGTCAAGGTAAATTTATAGAACCCAGCTACTACCAATATAAGTACTATGCTATATCTGTTAATGGATTGGTTAAAATTTTCCATAATGAAAATCCATACATGGACCAGGCATGATGGTACATGCCTGAAATCCCAGCTATTTGGGGAGACTCAAACAGAAGGATTCAAGTTCAAGGTCAGCATGGGCTAGTAGTAGATAGAGTGAGACCCTGCTCGGAAATGAAAAGGGCTAGGAAATGTTGTTCAGTGGTGGACTACCTTGGATTCAAGCTTAGAGCGGAATGAGATTCATTCATTGTACAAAAGAATCAGCTTCAAAGAACCCTCTGAAATGTGAACAGTCTTCATAGTTTTGCACTGAAAGAAGAATTTTAAAACTCCAACTTTGCTTTCAACAGTCAATATATGCTTTCAGAGGAGGGCATGACGTGGCTCTGGCATTTGAACCTCAAAGACTAATTGAAGAGTGGATACCAGGACTTCCAGGCAAGTTGGAAGACAAACCCCAGTATCTGATTATGCTCTCCTCAGAAAACCTATTGGAACGACTGTTAAGAGATGTTTTTCAGTTTTACAGACAAAACCTGTATACATTCAGGTGTTCACGGATTGGGTTTTTTTTTAAGATACAGCATTGTAAGAATGGAAGAAGAGACAACAGCAATACAATCTCGGAAGAAACAAAGTAGGTGGAAAAAAGCAACGAATTATACACACACACATATATATAAATACACAACAGAATTTCATAAATATCTGGGGTTGACAACTCTGAGCACCTCTAAAAGGGGGTGGGTATGTGTGAGACTATTAAAATACACAGAATTGGCACGAAGTTCAAGGGTCACCTGGGTCCCTAGATGCATATTTGGAGGTTTATTCCCTGAAGTGGATACTACAGGAGGAGTATCTCTGACCTAGAGACCATAGGCACAGCACTAAGTGGGGATTTCACACTAAAAAGTAATTAGGAAAAAAAAGCACAGTGAATGCTGAGATCTCTAAGCTCTTTCCCCACTTGGTTCTCAAAATGTCATCATGAGACTTTTTATAGTTCCATAAAACCCTGGGGTACAATAGATCAACCCCTTAATTTCCTACTGCAAATTTGTACTTCAGCATGATAGTAGCCAGCCATGCACTTCAGTGATAGTAGCCAGCCATGCCCTTTCCCTGATACAGGAAGCAATGTGTGTGTTTCCCCACTTGGTATGATGAATGACAAGGAGTGTACACATGTGCAAAAAGTGTTCAAACAGAATTTGGACTCACCTTTATGTTCCATCTAACTGGCTTTGTGTGTATTTGCCTGAGATCAAAGAGGGTCCAACAGACAGACGCGCACCACTCTGTAATTTGTCTTTTTTTTTTTTGGTCTTTTTGAGATGGTCTCACAATGCAGTTCAGGCTGGCCTTGAGCTCATTTTGTAGCCCAGGCTGATCTCGAACTCACAGTGATCTTCCCGCCTCCACCTTCCAAGTGCTGGGATTATAGGGGTGAGCCACCTCACCCATCTCCAGAATTTAAAAAAAAAAAAAACTTTTCTTATGATTTTGCTGGTAGAAGTAGCCCAACTCACTACAATGGCACTTGAGAAACTAGATTTGTAAATTTTGGAGGTCAAAAGCAAATTATCAGATTACTCATGCATGGATGAGGAAGACGATCCATTATGGTGAAATACATGTACTCATAACAGAAGAGTGGTGTGGGTGTATGATGATGACGATGATGACAATGACAACTTTGAAACTGGCCATGTGAGCCAAAGCTCCTGTGACAGTGACATGGAACAAGAATCAACTGATAAAGACACAGGGGATGCAGACCTCCTTGATTCAGATGATGAAGAAAACAGCAATATGAGCACATTATTTGATTAGTCAAAATGTTGCAAAATGGCCACGCAACTAAATGGAATGACCCAATGTTAGTGAAGATATAGGTAGGGGTGAAACGTATTGGACGGAATGCCAGCACTGCCATTCAGTGTTGGAAATTTTAACAGATGAAATGCCACAGGATGCTGTGAAATACACAAAGGCGGACATGCAAGTAAAGCATTCTGTATGCACCAACAGCCATATTCAAAAATGTATTCATTATGACACCTTACTAGCTGAAAAGCAGTCATAGGTCTGTTGTACTTAGCATATATTTCTCATAGTGATCACAGGAACATAAAAGGCTTAGGAAAAGTGATGATTGAAAATACGGTATAAAGATGTATATCCTTGCAGATGCAAAGACTTATTCTTTCAATTCAGACATTTATCCTAGAGCTCAGCCATCAGGCCCTTACTTGAGTAGTAGTTAATCCAATGATGGACTGAACAGACTTGTTGCTTCCACCTCCCAAACTAATCAGAATGTGATATTCCACTATTGGCTTAACAGTTTCCATTTACATTTGCTAACTGAGCACAAGTGACCAGCATAGGAACTGTACACAGGAACAAAGCAGAAATTCCAAATGAAATGCTTCAATTTCAAAACAGAGAACTGTATAGTGCAATCTTTGGATTTCAGAAAGGTAACAGCCTCGTACATGGCAAAGAAAACCAAAATGGTAATGCTGATGTCAACCCTGCACCATGGTGGAAATATTGATAGGGAAACCTCAACAAAACAGAAACCTGAGGTGGAAACTTTCAACAACAAAACTGAATGCTGGGTAGACATTGTTGATGAGTTTGCTGCAACTATGGTATTACTTGAAACACAAAGCATTGGCCAATGGTCATTTTACTCAATTCTAAATATGTGTGGCATAGTTTGATAGTTTACAAAGAAAATAACAAGTGCAAAATATCATGGAGAAATATTCTTAGAGGACTGGGACTGGAGATCATAAGAGATCATTTACAGCAGAGGAAAAACAAAATGTTTCTGCCCAAGGAACTATGCAAAAACATTATAGAGCACACTGGTGAGCTCACAGGTGAATAGCCAGGTATAGCATCACAAAGACCTACCTTGACAACAGGGAAACAAAAAAAGATGTCAGCTGTGCCCTATAAGAAAGTATAGGAAAACAAAAGTACGCATTATGAGTGTGAGAGGTGTGTATGGAACATGTAACTGTCGTGTGTGAAGACTGCCTCGGGTGTGACAGTTGAAGCAAAGCTTGTATCTGTGGTAGATTTTTGTTTGTTTACACTGTAGTTCACACAATTTCTTTCTGATGTTATCTTCTAGGTTTCGTGTAATCAAGTACACAGTTACTGTGAAAATGTTGATGTCTATTCTAAACATGTAATACATATTAATATTTAGTAATTTCCTTTACTGGTATTTTATGGTCCTGTTAAACACACTGTATAAAACCTCTTGACAAAACAAGACCAGTGAGATGTCAAATATGTCTTACAAAAAGGCCAGGAAAGCAAGATATGTGCTGTCAGTGTGAGCAATGCATGTGTACGGAAGGTGCTGTTGTGATGTGTGCAGACTGCCGTAGTGTGGTGACTGAAGTGATGTTTTTGATTGAGTGCTATTGGAATGTTCATTGTAGTTCACATGGGACTTCATTTCTGATGTTCTTTATTTTAGACTTTGTATATCAAAAACCATTTGATGTTGAAAATGTTGATACTTTATTATAAACATTCAAAAATATTAAAAGGTTAATGTTTTATTTTTGTGGTTTTTTTCCCGTTATGTACTTACTGTTTAATGAAAGTCATGAAATTAAAATTAGTAATTCATCAATAGAAAAATTCTATTGACATGCCTTATTGACAAAATTAGTCTTACATCCCAAGCTTTCTTTAGGGAATTTGCCCTAAAGATACTGCAGGATTTGTCCTACAACCAGGCCATGAACACCAAATATTGGAGCTGACAAGGTCTACACATACAATCAGAGCATTTTTAGTTCACCTTATTAAGTATAAGCAGACAATTAGGATCAACATACATCTAGGAAAAGCAATTAACATGAAAGACCAAAATGAGAAGGGAAAAACACTGTTATGGAGTAAATAATCTAGAAGGTAAAGACTCCTGTCTCTTCAGAGATGAAAAGATAACGCAACCATGAGAACAAAAGGCTTCAAAAGAATGACTTGGTGAACCAAAGAGCTCTTAAAATTAAAAAATCAGAAATTGCTTTAAAATTACTTTTCAACAGAAAGGTTGGAAGACCAGTTTAGAAAAACCCCTAGAGTAGGAAGACAAAAATTAAAAGACCAATGAAACAAAGTACTGCAGCTAGGAGCTCCAAGGGCTAAACAGAAGCGGTTTCAAAAAAAGGCAAAGAAGAACCACTGTCGCAGGACGGAGACGCCACACTCAGAGAGCCCACTAAGGGCCAGCGCGAGAGAAAAATCTGCAAGGTACATAACTGGAAATTTCAGAACACAAGGACCAAGAAGCTGAAATAATACAGTCTTAATGCTTTGCTTCCCAACTTCCCTCATTTTTCTGGATTCCAGTCCCCGTATTCTGAAAGTGCTTGCCCACCTAGAATTCTATATGCAGCTAAACATTTTTAGTATGCCAAAAGAATTATTTTCTTACTACTAAGGAGTGACAGGATTGGGAAAACACTGTTAATACTAGATGTCTCACAGCTGAAGAGAAATATGAAAACAGTGAGGCCACCTAAACAAAACTGCTGGGGCTGGTTTAGGGTTAGAATCATCAGGAGATGGACATCTGCCTAACAAAGGCAAAGTCTCGACATCCCCATAGCGCTGAGCACACATACACCCACTCCCTATTAAATGCCTGACCCTACTGGGGCAGGGAAAGACAAGATAAGCCTGAAAGACTGCTGTGCCATAGAATAATAAATAAGTACTGACAACACTGACAGAAACATCACAGAACACAAAAACTGTGCTGAAAAGGGCCCCACCACGAGCAAAATTTGGAAGCATTTAAGCCAAAAAAAAGCAAAAGGTAATGGATTATAACCCATTCAAATAAAGTAAACAAGGACTTCACTCTAGAGGGGAAAACCCAAAAAATAAATTCAAGATGGCCAAAAATCAATTAGTAAGTAGCCATTTTGTACTATCACAGTAATAATTAGGCAAGAATTACCAGTGGATGCTAAAACTACCAAGTTCAAGTATAATGCAGAATAGGTGGCTTACAAGCCTCTAATCTTATCTCCTCACAAATCACTTCTTACCAAAGAGAAAAATAATTTGATAGTGGAGAAACCTGACAGACACTACTTTACCAAGTACTGAAGTAAATGCCAACAGTAACAGGATAACATATCACATGTCCCCCTAGTGTGAAGTTTTTAAGGACATACCATCACATCTTCGTACTCTTGTCAAAACTAGTCTGAATGTAATGAGTAAAACACAGTAAGAAACTGAGGTACAAACTCTTCAACTTGGAGACAAAGCACTGCACATTTCTGGGGACAGACTGTTCATGCTGAAAATACTCAGTCACAAAAATGTCAATTTTTCATTTTATTCAAAGTTGGTACAGAAGTGCTAACATTTCCATAAAATAATTACTATACTTCAGTTACAAGACAAAATACCACAGAAAGGAATGTACTTTGCAAGAAATGTAGTTCATCTTAAATTTCCAAATACTTATGAAGGCTAATGCAGCAGCTGGCAAAGTAACACACAGTACATAAAGAACAGTGTATTTTACAGAGTCAGTAACGAAAACTGACAGCTCATTAGCAGATTTATCTTTCATCTTTTTAAACAATAACACCTTTAAAATACATTAAATCAAGGATCATACATGTCTACAATTTTAAAAATCAGATTGTATACAGTAACGTTAGAATTATTGTAAATGGTTAACAATTTTAAATCTATAATTTTAATTGTTTTCCTTTCAATATGGAAATAACCTGGTTTATACCAAATTCTACTTTCTGCTGGCAACTAAAACACTGCACAATGAAATGGACTCAATTAAGTTAAACTTTAAAACAAGACGCTGTGAATAATGAAGGGTAAATCAGAAATGAGTTTACAATAAAAAAATTATTAACAAAATTAATATTCATCAACTTCATTATAATCACATTTGGTCTACAATTCCTAAATGACTAAAATGATACATGAACAATACAACTCCCAGTGTACTGACTGGATTTTTACAAAAAATCTGAAAGCATAATAGGCAGGACACTGGGAAAAATATTTGCAATGTAGACATTTTTAAAAATGCATGAATACTTACATATCAAAATTACTAGATAAAAGCAGCAGTACTCTGCTGACATTTGGCTTAAAAACAAAGGAATGAATGAAGCAATTTCACAGGATAGTATTAGAAAAGGAATTGTTTTTCTTCTTGAAGAAGACTACTAACTTTTGCACAGCAACTATTTTTGATATCCATCTTATCAAAAAAGAAAAAAAAAGCACTGAGAAGCCTAACACAGTTCATACTGTGACTGCCAACACAGGTCTGGGCATAGAACATGGGACATCCAAGCAAAGAATGAATGGTAAATCCCTGATCTATTGCTCAACTCTGCTGGCAATCTATAAACTGAAGCAATAATGGCTGGGGAAAGCAGGGTTACAGATTCCATACCATTATCTGACACTAATGTAGTATGTCATTATTAAAAAAAATAAAGCTTTTGCATTTTAACAACCCCACAGAAAAGTCCATGAGCAAGACTTGATCTGTTTGCCACTCAAAGTCTGAGATCTCACAGTGAAATTAGAAAATTCTAACTATACATATTTACACTGCTAGGACTACTTTTCACCTAGGCTAATTAAAGCAGTTTTCCATGGAATTATAAATCCAAGATATTCCTGCCAAATAAATTTTCAAAAGTATTCTTACATAAAGTTTTTATAAACTATTTTAAACTTAAAAGTACAGAATACATAACATATAGGACTAACAAATTATAACTGCTTTGCATTTTGCTAAGCCAAGGATGCGCCTTGAACTTCTCCAGTTCCCTGCATTTCTGGTATTCCTCTCCTCTAGCCCCCCAAGCCTAAGGTTTTATATTCTAAAATAATGTGGTGGATAAAAACCTGGCTGGCTTTGTGCTGACAAGAGGAATCTCCCTCAAAATGTTCGGGTTACCTCATCTAAAACATGTCACATTAGTCTACAAAGGCTATAATCTTCATTCTAGACTATTAGATTTGACCAAGCCCACCTCCAGGATAAATATACAAAATACAGAGGAGCAGGAAAAAGGTAGTCACTCCTCTCCTAAGAGCTGTATCTGACATCGGATAAGATGAGCTGTTTATTTACTCTTGGTAAGCGTGGGCCATTTGGAGATAAATGAAGTGAGAGGCAGGGCACGTGAGCTGCTGGGTAGAAGCAATATTTTCATCTTTTGCAAGCACTTTCACAGATTTCCTCTAATCTAGTCTTGAGAATGATGGGACAAGTAAAGAATCTTTCATTCTTAGTGCCATTGTGAAAAGCAAAGTAATTCTTTTTTGCAAATCTGTCTCAGTATTAGTTTGATGCTCAGAACACTTGGAACAAATTCTCTATTAAAATGAAACAAAAAAACAAAATAAAAAAATGAAACAGTCAAGCATATGAATAAAGAAATAACTCCACCTCTCACATACAAAGCTATACAAAAATTAAATCAGTATTTACCCTATAAATGTGTGAACATCTCCATGTTTTTTAGAGTACTATTGATGAAAGGTACTAGTTTCACAAGGCAAAATTAAAAAAAAAAAAATCCAATGGCTCTATAGCTTCGAGCAAAAAGTTGTTATGAGTTCTCACCCAAACCCTATAAGTCTGTCTGTCTTTCTTTATTTTTATATTGTGGGAATTAGCCCAAAGACTCCTTTACTAGTAACCCCCAAATACAACCACAGTATTCCTGACATTTGTAGTCTCTCTCCACCAATGCAGAGCTTAGATTATTACCTTGAATCCTTTATCACTTAGGGCCCATCTGTAGCTGAGATACCTCATTTTCTACAGCTTTCAACACTGTGGTCCTCATAACAACGCTGAGACAAATACTTGGGGGGATGGCCTATGACTGGCACTTGTTGGTTACTAAGAATACTATCAGTTTTGTGCTTTCTATGTGTGGAGACACACACTTGAAAATGATTTTGTGCTTTCTATGGACCATTAACTTTTTCTGTATCATAAAATATGAACTGTTATGTGTCCTCAGACATACTTTTCAAACCTACAACAGAAAATGATAAAATGGAAATGTGTGACTTTTAACATTTTAATTATGAACATAAAAAAACATAAATAAATAACATTAGGCTGCAACAAAATTATAAAGCTACTTTGTTTCCTGAACCTAAAGGCTGCATGTAAAATATGTAAATATGTGGGGTTCTTTTTACATGTTCATTAGTTATAAAAAATTTAAGAACAAAAAAGAATTTTGTACTTTAAAAAAAAAAAAAATGTACAAGCTATTAGTCAATACTGGCATCCAGAAGGCACAAATCCAAACATGTAAGTTTCAAAAGCTGGTTATACAATGGAATACGGTTATCTACTGGTCTTTGCCAATTTGGGACTTCAGTAACAATAAGCTTAATTTCATTTTCAATTATTGTAAGAAAAAAGTGAGTTACTAATGAACATTCATTCTACTTATATGAGACTAAGCCAAGGATGGCAAACTTTTTAGAGCTTTCAATGACACAAACAGTGCTCTGCAGCATATGTGCCATAGGTTCGCCACCACCGGTCTAGGCTATATTGATAAACTGAAACTTTACCCACTTTGTTTAAAAACAGTAATCAAACACTCCTTTACCCAGCAGCACTAGGGAATAGAGTGAATTCACCAAGATAACACTAGGTAGTGAATACCTACCCTCAACTTGAGCTGTTGTGAAAAGTCACTGCAATATGCGTTCTGGTAGGGTGTGCTGAATGTAACTATCTTGATGGGGGGAGGGGTTGTTATCTATCACAGGCAACAGCAAAGTGCTTTTCTCCTTTCTGGGGACTACAAAACCACTGCTCCTTCACAAGAAGAATCTGAGATCATTTTTGCTCTTCAGTTCCTTCTCTTCAATGCTGTTGCAGGTAACCAAATTCAAGTGTTACAGAGAGTAAGGTTACTGAATTAAGTCAACAGCCACAGATGATTTATGATACTCCCCTGAAAAGTAAAGTGCATGATACAGCTATATCAAACCTTTTCCACTCATTTCTAGGTAAAAAGACTATCTGCTAATGGTTAGGTTGTTGGTCATCCAATAAACGGGGTACACACCCCAACCTTCTTAAAGGAGTTGAGACAAATACAAATTACATCAATTTCACAACATTTTCTTAAAGGTGCTCAACAGTTTAGTCCCAGCACTGGTAGGGGAGAAGTTTAAATAAAAACATTCACATGACTAAGTGAATAAATAATGGTGTGAGACAAAGATCTGGCTCATTCCCTACTAGGAATCCACGTAGCTGAGCAGCTACACTATTCCAACAGAGGACAGACATGACCGTAATGAGAAGGGTCTGTACCCAAGTTAAACCAACAAATCCAATAAATTAAGGATTACATTTTACACAATCCAGCCTCATAATTACCAGTACGAAAGGGTTTCTCTATCTGCCAACTGACAAGTTTCAATTTTTTACCTTCATTTGCTGAGAGAACAAGGCATTTTGGGCATGTAAATAAAGTACTGCTTCTCTGCAGTCTGATCCCATCATCATGTAAATTTTCACTATCACTTTCTCCCTAATATTTGAAAATGATGTTTTGAGAATAAAAAACTGATTAACTATTAGTTTCTATTATTAAGCAACACAATCTGAGGAAATTATTCTCAAAAATTAACATTATTAGCCAATAGAAATTTAGTATAATTAAATGTAACTATTATCCAATGACTTGTCATTTTGATCTAAGTTCTTAATTTGGGGCAAAGTAGCACTTTTAAATTCTAAGACAATATGCCTGAAAGTGAAGAAGCTGACCATAAAAGAAAAAATTTAAAAGAAGAAAAACATGAATTTGGTAGTGTTGAAAGTAAAGAATTAACAAAGTAATATGAGAGGAGACAAGAAGACCAGCATTTGACTGTTAAAAGAATACACACATATACAGCAATGTGTGCCATTTATAAAGTCTGCTCAGGCTAGTATGTGCCATTTATAAAGTCTGCTCAGGCTAGTATCAACAATGAAATAGTTGTAGCACCTTAATACCTGGCTTATAAGAAATCTTACAGATACTTAAGCCCAAAAGTACTTTTCCTACTAAATTATTAGTATCACACATCAGTCATTTTAACCTTTAATGTTAATGTATACTTTATAATACATAAAATTACGTAAGTTATCAAGCTATCTCACTATCTAAGTACATTATCTTACTCCCTGATACCCTCACTTATATGGAGAGTGGGTCAACATGTTGACATCTGGCAGGACAAGGCCATACAGGGCTGTAACTCACCGCTAGGCAACACTGAGCCACTGGCAGTGGTACAAACCAGCAGAAACTTGTTAAAACTAGCTGATAACCAAGATGCTTCAGGTTCTAGAATCAAATAAATATGCTTTTACATCTCCACATCTAACATTTGTTCCTTTACCAAGTACTAATTGTTCTCATCTATATCACCTAAGTGCTAATCAGCATCTTAATAGTTTTTCTGGTTTCTTAGGAAACTTTTATCCTGGCAAGGCTCTGCAATTACATACTTTATCAGGAATGGTCTTGTACATACATATCTTGTCTCAACTCAAACCCAGCTAATGGCAAGGTGTCACTCCTAGTTCCCTGTGTGGTTCCCTTTCCTGCTGTCATGCCTTGGACAGGGAGTACAGCCTGAAGGAATCAAGTAACCCGTCAAATGAGAACACAGAAGGGCCTCATCTTTCAATGACTGATAACACAGTAGGGGTCAGTGATGGCAAACTTCTTAGAGCTTCCAATGACACCAACAGCCCACTGTAACACGTGTGCCGTACGTTCACCACCACTGAAACAGGTCATTTACTTGGGGAAAAAGAATGAGAATCCATAGGCTACACGAAATGGTTTTTCTAAAAGGGGGAAAGCTGTACACCTTGTATACAGAATAAAAAGCCATGGATTGCTAATATAGGAACAAAGACAAGACTTTAAGAGAACTGAGCAACAACCCTGCTACCCAATTCTTAAAATTGCAAGTTTCATAGAATGATAGATCTCTGCTTATTTTTTGAGACGGAATCCCCCTAAGGGCTAAGGCTACAGAACCCTAGCCAGACTGTGCAAAAAGATAATACAGATCATTTGAGTCAAGTGAAAAGGAAGCCCTAGAGATCTGAATCTACTGAACTTAGGCCAAAAGACATACCACTTCTATTGTTTGACGCACTCTAAAGACAAAAATGATAACCTTCTAGGGAAGAATAGCTCAAGAAAAAAGGGTGGCTCAGCTGGTTACTCTTCTGAGATGAACAGGAGATAGGAGGTCCCACAAAGGAGCCAAGAACCATTTAGCCTTTCTCATCAGACCCAGAGGCAAGAAAGACTGCCTGAGAAAATAAAAATCTAGGAGATGGGAAACATTCACAGGTGAAGAGATGGTATTTTTCTTCACTTTTGAAGATTTATATTCTTACTTCATCTCATGATGACTGCCAGCCACTAGTTTAGTCAATTATTATTCTTGCTCAATTCCAAAACTTAGCTTGAGCAAATATAAAACTATGTGTAGAGACCAACGTCACCTATAAAGTATGAACATTTTTCCAGCATAAAGACAGTCCATACATCATTCCAGGAACAATCATTCTAATGAAATATAGACTGAAATAAGTCTCCTGAAATGAAGGTGCCACCAAGTCACATACCTATTCAAGCACATTATTGGTGAGAAGTTATAAGAACAGGAAGCTTCAGGGACTTCAGTCTAAATAAAGTGGTGTTTATACTTGAAAGAATAAACAATTCTATTGGAAATACTAAGTCACTCCTTATTTACAGACATCAGTACTCTAAACTTGACCTACTGTTATATATACACACAAGATGGATATATTTTATGTATCTTACTAAGACAATAGCAGAGAGAAGGTAGGGGGACACTAATAATCCAACCGCTTAAGACACAACATTAAATAAAGAAAGAACAATCTATAAATACTTCCTATTCACTTACGCTGTAAAAAGAGTGCCCAGCCCGTGTTCATTCTCACTGCTGAGTTACACAGCAGTATGTTCAGAGCCAAAGTAAATGTTAATTCCTACAACTTAATGCCAATTTTGAAAACCTAAGATTCTACTCAAATACCAAAAAGTTGTCTTGAAGGAAGAATATTTCCTTTGGGAAAACAGCACAAAGCACTAACAAATGAAATGCTTTGTTAGACACATCTGCACAAACATTGAGTCCAGATTTGGTGACCTGGCTTCTGTTCTTCCCAAATAGCTTTGATAACCCTAGACAAGTTATAGCCTCAACTTCCATATAAAAAGAAGTCCCTATCTATTTACCCCAAGATTGTAAACCTCATCAAATGGGGGTGGGTGGGTTCTACAAGGCACTCTAAAGCTCTTTAGAAATACATGCTATTCACCATGAATTACTTTTCATCTACCTACTCAGTCCATGGAAAAGCCTCCTGAAGATGGGAAGACATTACGCTTTACCTGGTAATTTCCAAATTCAACTTTGGACTAATTAAGTCTATCATAAGCAAACAGGTTTATATGCTACAAGAAAATCTGAAGTCATCAGGGCTGAGTTTTGAATCAAAATCTACAAAAGTACCTAGCTATAAAAGTAATTTTCCCTAATACAAGCTTAATAAAAATCATGCAATTTAAAAAGTATCAGTTTAAAGAAAGTAGATACACAATTAGCTTTCTTCATCTTTCATGAATGACACAGTACTACATCATCTGTAGAGATTTTCTCTAACATCTTTTGTACCCTGTGCTCACTAAGGAGAAACAGTCTGTGAAACAGATTTCTATCCATGGATGGTGCAGCTGGAACTAAGCCATGTCAAGATAAGGGTCTTATAATTTATGCAAGTTCTGTAATATCCTTCACAAGCACACTACTAAATTCCCAAGTTCTTGTTCATGGCACCTCTTGAACATGCTACCCATTATACAAAAATGACTCTATTGAAAATCTACCAGTGGCCAGCATGCACTCTGTGTTCTGTTACTGATGGCCAGTTTGCTTTGAAACATCCTCATGCTTTAATACACTACATAACAAAGATGCAGAGGCTGTGTGCAGATGGCAAGTTGGGGGCAGGGGGCAGGTGGATTAGGAACAGTGTTATCAAGAATGCAGTATGATTCCAGAACTAAACTTTAACCTCTAAAACTTCAACCTTAATATATCATGATCTAATCACATGGGGTAAGCTAGAATGCAAAAAGGGTGTCAATTTTTCTTTAAGATGTTTGGATGTATCTTCTAAATAAATCTGGGGAGGGATTTGGCTAATAAAGAAGAATGCTACCAAATTGTGAGGTGGGGGAAGCCAGGAAACTTATAAAGTACGATTACTCAATTAAACATTGTTAGGGACCTAGTAATTGGTAAACTATAGTCAAGTTTGGGGATCATCAGCAACATTTATTGCACTTCCCCCCATAATCATTTAATAATAAAATTATGACTTGTAACTTCACAGGCTGACTTGGTCATTTTGAGCATGGTTCCCCTAAGCTTCAATCAAAGTAGGAAAGGTGGGGGGTGACAACACACTAGAACAAAATTTCCCTCCAACTTTACACATACAAATGGTACAAAAATACCTACAGGCAAATATTCTACCTTTCTTTTGGCAATCAGAATCCAGACTCATGCTAACAAAATTAACCTCACAACCAACTCGTCCAGAAATGAGTACAAACATATTTTCAATACATAACTGATTTTACAATGTCTCAGACTTCATTTTTCTTTAATGGTAGTAGGAATTACAGAGACAGAAAAAACTTAGAAATAAGCAAATCTTCTACTTCAGCATGAGATCTACCACAACTTGGCAGTGCAGATAATATACCTTATTCATGATACCTTAACATACATTCTGCTCTAGGTGATCTACGAAAATAACTGGTCTCCTAACTTTGGTATGGAAAAATTTAAACCATATTGTTGCACTATTCAGTCTTTTTTGCTTCATTTAAGTTGAAGATTTACTTTCATCCATCTCTGGGAAAATAAAGTCTTGCAAATAGATGATTTTCTGCTAAGTAAAATTTGGCTAAAAACCTACCATGTAAACAATGCCTGAGAGATGCAACAGTTACATAATTTTTTCCAAAGACCAGTATTTTTTTAAGTTAAGTATCTCACCATACCCTTAAATTCATAAGGAAAAATAAACAAACATGAAAATTCCAAGGGAACACACAGCAAAAAGTCCAATATTTAGTATTACTTTAACCTTCGGAGTCTCTTCTAACATTTGTAAACAAACAGCCTCCTCCTCCATCAGGTCTCTGAGACTCCTCTTGCTGAGGCTCTTACTTTTAAAGCCACAAAACCAGTCTATGAACTTCCAGTACCCGCTTCCATTCTCTGTTTCTTTTTTTCTTTCTTTTTCACCCATGAGAGCTGCTTGCCCATTGGAATAAGCATCTACTGGTGTTTCTGCCTCTGAATGACCCAAGGAAGCCACTGGGTTGCCTTCTTCTCTGCAAGTCACCAACAGATTAACGTCTTCTGGCTGCAAGCCCTTTATGCTATCTTCAGATTTCCCATTGGGAATGACGTGGTTAATGGCCTCACTGTTCTCAGTGCATCTGAGAATGCTCTTCTCTTGCATTTTGTATAGCTCATCTTTCTGAGAGCAACTCTCCTTCGCCACCACGTTCTTCTTAGACCAAAAGGTGGTGGTACGAATCTGTTCCTTTGTAGGTGGTGGTGTGAGAAGGCTAACAATCACAGTAATGAGTCCTGTCACCCAAAACAATGCTGTGGCCACATACATATAATGGACATCTTTGATGAAGCCAGGCCTGTTATCAGGTTGGTCACACTCAGGGGCACGGTAGGTAAAGGCTAGTACCAAACGGACTGCTCCCAGAACAAAGCCAGCCATTCCACCATAGAAAGCACCTTGTTCATTGCAGCGCTTCCAGAAAATTGCCAGAAGGAACAGGGCTGCCACTGGGGGTGTTAGGTAATCTGCCACCTCCTGAATGTAAAGGTACATCTGGCCTCCTTGCATCTCCACGATGATTGGCACCCATGCTATGCTGATCACCACCATAAAAGCCACAAATATCCTCCCCACAATCATTAGCTCCCGGGAGCTTGCGCTTTTGCGGATGAGTTTGTACACATCGAGGGTGAATATGGTACTGGCACTGTTAAAGATAGAGTCCAAGTCACTCATCAGAGCTGCAATCATCACTGCCATCATCAATCCCCGAAGCCCCACAGGAACCAGCTTCATCACCAGGCGCGGGTAAGCAATATTGGAGCACCCAGCTCTGCTTCCACAAACTTTCATGCAGTGTTCTGGGTTGATGCAAGCTATATCATCAACAAACAGTATCCTGGAAATCATTCCTGGGACAACTATGATAAACATTGGCAGCAGCTTCAAGAAGCCAGCCATAAGAGTAGAGCCTTTGGCATGAGCAATGTTTTTGGCTGCTAGGACCCTCTGCACGATGACTTGGTCAGCACACCAGTACCACACTGAGGCAGGGGTCTGCCCAAGAATGAATCCAGGCCATGGAACATCTTCATCTGTTGGATCCCGTAACATTTTTAGGGCTTCTTTCTTAGGGTGAACAATACAAGAATTTGTGTTGGAAAGGTTGTACGTCAACAAGATGGAAGAGACATTGGGTGAGGCCAACATGTACCTTCTCTTAACTTCCTCAAACCCGCCAATCTCCATCATGCTAATAATCATAAGTGTGAGTGCCCCAATAATCATAAGCAGGGCCTGCAGAGTGTCTGTGTAGATCACTGCAACAAGGCCTCCGGTGACAGTCAGTAAAGCAGTCATGCCAATGAGCAGGATGACAGACACATAAAGGTTCCAACCCAAAGACTCCTGGATAAAGAGGGCACCTGAATACAGATCCACTGAGAGTTTGGTGAAGATATAGAGAATCAGAGACAAGGCTGCAAAATAGACCTGAATCCTATGGCCACCAAATCGCTTGGACAAGTATTCGGGCATGGTGTACACCCCTGATCGGATGTAAATTGGGATGAAAACCCATCCCAGAAGTTGTAAAAGCAGTAAGGCATTGAATTCCCATGCGCCCACTGCAAATCCACTTGCAGCTCCAGATCCTGCTAGCCCAATGAAGTGCTCACTCCCAATATTGCTCACAAACAGAGAGGCACCAATTGCTACCCAGGTCATAGAGCGCCCCGCCAAGAAGTATCCACTCACGGTGCTTCTATTAGATTTCCACATGGCAAAAAAACCAATGCACATGACCAGGATAAAATACAGGGCCACTATGGCAATGTCTGCTGTCTCCAGTACAGCCCTCATTCTGGTAACTTCTGAATAAATGTCCAAATGACAGAAGTGTCCAACTTTTCTTACTTATTAGTAACCCCAGTCAAGTTCGTAAACCATACGTGAACTGGACTACACAGAGCAACACAGCAGGTCAAAGTCTTTGTCCTTTGGTTTGCTGTCTTGATGGTGGTGATAAACTTTGAAGGAGACAGTTAAATTTTCCTCCGCTTCTTAATTGGGATTGAGAACTTAGCTCGTACTCTTAATCCACTCTCCACAAGACCATCAGCATTTACTCAGGTGCTGGAGGAGAAATTCTGAGTTGCAGCTAAGTCTAGTGAAGCCTACTGTACCAACCCTGCAAGGCAGCAAAGACAAAAGACAAAGATTGAATTAGAGGAGGGTCTCACCAAGTGATGAGGAAACTTTCAGTCAAACAAACACGGCGCAACAGACATTAAAAAAAAAAACTTTTAAAATATATTTTAGCTCCACAGCAAAGACTATACTCTTGCAGCTGATACTTAAAAATCAGGGAACATATCATTTTGAACTAAAAATTCATCAACTTCAGAAGTGGTGTAACTTTCTTCAGCAGCCATCTACCATGATAGTGTCCTTTCTTTTCTTACTGTGGCAGTCTCAGTTTGGAACAGGCATGGATCTTAAAGTACACTAAAGGAAGTAGAGATATTCATAAAGGCACCAAAACAAACCTTCAACTATGAATCCTAAGATTATTTGGGGTTAATTTTATGGCCATTAGGGTCCTGGATGAAACAAACAGCAGATATATTCTCCAGGGGTTAGCATGTATCCCCAGATCATTTATACACAGAAAAACAAACACTGTTACAAATCTATTGCTAGTAAACTGCTGTAAATTCCTATTGTAAATGTATAGTTATTACACAGTGACCTAAAACTTACAAGATGCCTCATGGGAAACAAGATCTTCCACGTAAAAAACTAGAAACATACAACTTATAAAATCACCCTAAGATTTGTTACTGAGGTGTTGAAAGAGAAAATGAAAGCTTTAAAAAGGTAATTTCCTTCTCCTCCTTTTCTTCAGGCATCATTTCCAAGAGAACCTCTGAGAAAAGTACCGACTCTGGTATAACTTTGTGGAGCATTTTTTCCTTTTAATTCAAATCACATAGAAAGGAGAGGAACAAGTAGTTTTCTGGATTATTTTGTCTTCCAAACCTGAACAACAGACATTTAACATTTGTCCACCATTAGATAAATCATCTTCATTAAGTCCATATTTTTCAGTCCTGGGTTAAGATAATCATTCTGCAAAACAGACATTTAAATTTACCTAAAATCATTTTTACAAACATGATGGTCTTTCTCCTGATGAAGAAACAAGTTCTAATTCTTCAAAGTTAATTACAATTGCAGCTGACAGGTAGATCAATAAGAAAAATATTATTGTTCAACCTAATGCCTCCACGTGTTATTCTAAGTAATTTCTCCTTTTTACTGAGACAATTTCCGTCTTTCCATGCTTGAAAAACCTGTTTCTTTCTGGTGAATATGGGCATTTTCTTTTTTAAATGAACAGTAAACATTAAATCCCACAGAGGACACTAAGGCTACCTCTTCTCAAAACTGTTCAAAATAGACCACTGAGCTAAAAACTTATAATCATAATTCTGATAATAAGCTAGACATAATGTCTCAGCAGTAATGCTCTATCAAATTAGGTTACTAGGCCTAATTCATAAAGCTGTTTAGATAAAAATGTTGATCTCATCTTTATCCCTTTTCTAAACACAAAGCACTACAATAATTATACCACAAAAAGTCATTAAAATCCTGCTTCCTCAAAGTCAAGCATCAACAGCTGGCATCAATAAAACTGCCAAAGGCAAAAAATATATTTAAAGTTTGAATTTCTATCACGTTACATTTGCCAAATCCTGAACCTGGTCCTATCTCATCAATACTTTCCCCATACCCAAAAGTTTTTAAATTTTTAAAGAAATGCTTTGAAATGATTCACAAATAACTACCTAATATTTTAATGAGATTTCACAAGAGTAATAAACCTGTTACTTAAAAGCATACCTTTAAATGTTTCAGTGTTAGGGATACAAAGGTTGCAAAATGTTGCCAGCCAGGAAATCCTGCTTTCAAAAGCTATCTCTTGTCTCCCCAAAGTCTAAGTCACACCCATGTCACCTGCTCAACTTAAGCAACCCTAGCTCAAAGAAAGCCAGAAGACTTTTCAGGTATTGCTCTTCTCAAGGGGAGTGGCTCACCATGTACTCCTACTAAAGGGACAGAAAAAGTATCTAGTGCCTTCTTGTTTTTTAGAAAGAGGGCAGAGGTTTCATCTGTGCATTTGTTCAAAGACAAAGTACTCAACAAAACTCAAAGTATTTCTCCGTCACTAGAAAGCAGTCCTAGTATCAATAACATTGTTTTGCATTGCCAAATATGATTTATCCAAGTCTGATATCTAATACAGATTCTGCCCTCTTCAAAATGCTCAGACTCTTTGATGTTCCTATGCAGAGCCTGACCCCTAACTTCCCTAGCATGTGCTCTATCCACAGAAGTAGCTAAACCCTAGGCAGCGGCTAATCCCAGCGCAACGCTGATTTCAACTCTATTGCTCTTCAGACCCTACAGAAACTGCTGATTGTCTTTTCCCTGGACTCCACACCAGTCTATGTGTAGGGCTTTTCTTTTTCATAGTTTACCATTTTTTGGGGGGAGGGGGGGTTAGACTTTCCCAATCTAAACAAAATATAAGCAGAAATCAGCATCTGCTAAAAACTGGAAAAGGAGAAACAAAACCAAAAAGAGGTCAATTTAGTTTGTAGAAAGACATAAAATACTATGAATATAACACAGGTAAATGTCATACCGAAATCATGAATAAAGATTGTGAAGCTCTTAAATTTCAGTCTTTCAGGGATCAGAAATAAAAGCAAGTGCAATTTTTCCTTTTCAAAGGAGTAAACATCTCTTTAAAAAAAAAAGTACGTGAGTTCTGTCCTGAGTTCCTTTATTCTTAGGAAAAACACACAGAAAAATCTTTTCTGCAGCTATTGTGAAGCTTTTTAATGCATTTTATTCTTATGTCTTTCTATTTATATTATGCCCTCTTTATGGCTCATACTTCAAAGGTCTTAAATGAAACAATGGGACAAATAAATAGGTATAGCAATGAAAACTATATGGGGGTTTCAATTTGTGCACTGGTCCTTGATAATTTAAAAAATTACTCCTACAGTAAAAGGAATATGTATTTACAGAATGTATAAAGATACGGTCCCCTTGTGGTGATGGGTAGATTTAGTCAAACTTAAACACAAAGGTGTTATGAAACAGCAGAATTCCCCATAAAAGAGGACTGTATGTATTAGAAAGTAATACTTTATTAACAGTTATTAGAATGCAATTGATGCTGTCATGTATCTCAATGAATTAAATTCTAACTTAAGAATTGAGAAGTATACATAAAAATCTATTTGACCAACAGGAAAAAAGATCAAATTTAAATTAGCTATTAAACTTCTTCAGGTGATACAACATGCTTACCAAAACAGAATTGGTTGTAATGACCACATCTCTCTCTACTATCTAGGGCAGTCATGGTGAACTTTTTAGAACTTACAATGATAACAGCCAGTGGTATGCATGCCCTAGGTTCACCACCAGTGATCCAGGGTAACCTCTACCAAGCCAGTAAATTATTCTAGTATAATCTATAAAATCCAGGTATGGTCACTATCTAAAAAGAAAAATCACCTATCAGAAAAGTCAAACAGGGAACACAGAAAAAGGAACCCTAAACTCAATCAGGGCTCCATACAAGTACAATGACGTATGTGAACTAATAATGAAAACTACAATACGGTGCCCCTAAAAAATGACCAAACAACATTTTTAGCTTTGGGGTCAGTTTATAAACACACACTTGAGGGGCAATCTGACAGGCCCTGGCAGTACTGTGGAAGATACGCTTGACTGAGTCTTGCTGTATGTAAGTATACTGAACCAAATCTACTATTTACATAGTGAGCTAGTAATTTAAGGGTTATGTAACAGGCTTCCAAAAACCTGAGTGCCTGAATTATATTTGCCTTTGTATAACCTACCAAAAAGAGAGAACAGGAGCATACCAGAGGCTTGCTTTCTCACTCCCACCAAGTTTCATGACTTTGTAAAGGTGACGGGTACAGACTACCACCAGTGTTACATACAGGCGGCATGGTACAGCAAAAAGCAGTCAGCTTTAAAAAGGTAGGTTCCAAGCTCTGCCACTTCCTAGGATCTTGGGCAAACAACCTATCTCTATGCACCTCAACTGTCTCATCTAAAAAACACAACAGTGTTTAGCTCCTAAAGGCATAATGAAGAATAATAAGCTACAGAAAGTGGGCGATACTGCCCAGGACAACAGGCCAATGGTTTAGTAAATGTCTCCACAGCCTGAAGGGACTGGTGATGTTACCAGCCCTTTCAAATTAAATGTCAACTATGTGCCAAACTCTTCACCAAAGCTACTTAAATATAAAAGAATAGATTAAACAGTGTATTAAATATGCCATTCTCTCACAAATGTTTTAATGAGGCTCCAAATTGCCTCATCATCTTAGTGCCTACTTATCTCATTTGCATAAAATACACTTATTTCCATTCTTTTCCTTCTGAATTAAGGCACAGCAAAGTAAATTTCATGAAATGGAATAGTAAATGGCACTTGGTGCTGAGCTGTCTTCAACTCTGCTTACCTCAAAGATGTGAAGCACAACATAGCAGGGCTTATAAGTGTCAGGCAGAAGCAAAAATGAGCTATCCTAACATGATTGACTTAAACTCCAATCAATTTTAAGTCACAAGTGGAGCTAAAGACAACATTTATAGGTAACTGTACAACAAAATACCCCTAACAATGTAAGGAGCTTAAAATCTCTAAAAAAACACTTCTATCATACCTACAACCTTGACTATGCAGGGTTTTGTTCTGTTTTGCAGCATAAAGTACAGAACCCAGGGCCTTCACACTACATCCCTATCCTACCCACATCTCTTTTCTTGGGAGATCTAATCTCACTAAGCTGCCTAAATCTGCTGGGCTAGGATTGAACTTGCGTTCCTCCTACCTCTGCCAGAGTGCTGGGATTGCAGGTGTGCACCATCAGGCCAAGCTGGGTATTCATGTTTTTAAAAGTACATTAAATATAATAACCCTGATTTGACTCAAATAGTGTTCCAATTGTATTCTGAGAGTCTTTAGTTCCTCGTGCCACAATGGGCAGAAGGCAAGACACAGCTCTCACAACCAACAAACCAAAACAGCTCTACTTTGATCAGTATGTGTGAACAATATCCCAAATGGATATCCATTTCTTTAAATTACATCTTATTCATCTTAAAATGTTCAAAAACCACCAGATTTATCACTTAATCCACATCTACCTCTCCCCCCACCACAATATTTATTTTAAACTCTTCTATCAATGTGAGAGCTGGCTCACAATAGATTTTGTCATTTTTTTTTTTTTAATCTCTGGGAAATAGGACCTTTGCATTATATGGGGAACAAGTGTGAAACTACCACTAATTTGAACGTTTATGTGGATGAAACTAGATCATGTACACAGAGCAAACTCAACAACCTTTTTGAGAAAAATGAAAAGATAAAATAACAGAACAGTGCTAATGATATCATACCATATAATCAATGACTAAACACTTGTGAAATTTAGTGGAAGAATCCAAGAGGCTTAGCACTGTCTGCTTGTGAAAGACAATTTCTCAAAGACAAGTGATTTATAAATGAAAGATTAAAAGTAATAAACTTGACTTCATGAACTAAGTCCTTACTAACAATAGTAGCTCTGAGGTGATTACTGTAATCCTCACAGTAATCATGAGATAAGAACATTATGACCATTTTACAAACAAGAAAATGAAAACCAAATAGGTAGTATATCATGCACCCTACGAAGTATACTACATTTGTGTATGCATCAGGACTTGCACTCACATGTGCCTACATAACTTTTGTCCATAATCACAATATAATATTCTCTTCAAAGGGCTTTCTTTACTGGTAGGAAAAGCAACACTGATAAAAGATCATCCAACATCATGCATGATTAAGAATGTGTTTGCAGAGAAAATGCCCAAGGTAGACACACAATAAATGTTAACAGACTGCCAATAGCACATGTGAATGAATATAGCATATGGATAAAACAGATTAAAAGTAAGTTCCAGATATTGGCTTCCTAGGTTTAAGTAAACTCACTAATTAAAAGATTCTTTGACAAGTCAACTATAAAACCAAGCTGATCAAAGTTCCGACTAAGTCAAAGGCTTTTGCCTGCCTGCATTGTCTCCATCAGAATTAATCTTTTCACCAGACAATAAAAAAAGAAAAAAACTACATCTCTACACTTGACCTAGTTACAAGCCATACAAAGCTATCCAAACTAATCTTTACCTGCTAACTTCCTTATCTTTATGACATTAGGTTAAAAGGAATCTGTTGTATGATCTACAAATGTGGGAATTATTAACATTATGAACCACTGTTCTCACTGAATGAAGCACTGGTGACTGCCTTGTCCTTGTCTTTGGGAGTACAATTTGGTTTGGTCCCCTAGAACCTGATCTCTCTCTTCCTCATGTCAGAGAAAGGCAATGCCAGCTTTACTATTGCTCAGGCCAACAACATCAGTCATGCTTGCCTGTCAGCTCACCATCTTTCACAACCCATACGTACACAAAACATTAGCAAAGCCTGCTGGGTCTACCAGCCACTAGCACCCTGGTCAAAACCAAGCTGCCATTCCAGCTCATCTCATCCATGTAACTGTCCTGGTCTCTTATGTTGTCTCCATGCCTCCATCCTTGACACATTACAGGGCATGAACACCTCTATACAGAGCATCAAACAAGGCTCTGGTCTGACTGTTTTCTCTGCAGGAAATACTACACCAACTTCCACAAGATTTGGTGCCCTATCCTTTTCAGGTCTTTCCTCAAAAATAACCTCCATGACCACCTCAATCCCTTAACATATTACACAATTTATTAATATACTACACAATTCTAATATACTACACAATTTATATTAGTTTATTCTGTCTCCTTGCTACCAAAATGTAAAAACTCCATGCAAAAATACTCTGATCTACTCATGGATATGGTCTGTGTCTAAACACTACCTCTTGAACACTGCAGACCCTCAAATGTTTGTTAAATACACTAATCAATATTAATAACTAAGTATACTTCATCAAGATTGCTAAATTTCTGCTATCCTGCACAACCACTATCAAGTATTCTATAAGCAATGATGGTAGACTAAAAAGGCCAAGAAATAAAGCATCTCTCCTCCCCCAAAATCTCAAACATCTTATTACAACTGTGTGTGTGGAACCACAGAATAAATCAGACTAGACAAGAAAGCCCTTTGCTCAGATAAACATCTCCAGTCCATGAGCAGGGCATGTCTGTGTGTGGAGCTACCATCTCCCCCACCTGCCCACAAGAGGGGCCTACTTCCCTCCACTGCACGAACTCCATTTTAAAACAGGTCCCAGGTTTAACTGCTGCTTTCTCTGTGCATGTTTGTCTGATGGCTGTTTCCTCAAAAGGACAGGTCAGAGTATGCAAAAGCAGCACTTCAGTTGAAATGAACAAGTAGGAAAAAACCAAGCTTCTGGTTGATGGCCACTCATGAAGAATTTCTCCCTTCTCACCACACTTCAGTTCAATATTCCAACAAAACTGAGCTTTCTGTGTATTATCTGCAGGGGAAGAGTGCTATGAATTGAACCCAGTGTCTCATGCATGTTAGGCAACTGCTCTACCACTGAGTTACAGCCCCAGGTTCAAAAAGTTAAACTAGCATTTACCAAGCTCCACATGTGCTACATACTACTTTCACACTATATGTACAAGCGCTACTACTCCTCACCAAAAACTCAAACACAGCCATATTCCCAATTTACAGATGAGAAAATTGAGCACATTTTAGTGGATCACACAAGTACAAGAACATCCTATAAAGATGAAGAATGTCTCTTAAACATTTTGGGGGGAAGGTATTCACACACCCACACACCAGAAATAAACACAAGTTAGAAAAAAATCTAACTTAATGTAGAAAAAAATAATGCAATAAGAAAATCATTTTCAACTCCTAATGCAACAATGCAGTGATTACAATGGATGTTATCTCTACAAGACAGTCACACATGCCTCTTAATGTGATGCTCTCCCCAGAACTATTTAAATACCCTTGCAAAACAAAATCCAAACCTAACCAAGTTTCTACCCATCAGTTTACAGAAAAACCTGCATCAGGACATCACATAAAACACCAGGAAGTGCTCCAATAAATCCAGATGGGGGAGGCTATTGCAAAGTAAGAGATGGGAGACTTGAATAAATATAACCTGTGGCTCTTATCTAGATTCTAATTCACACACAACTGTATAGAGACAATTTAGGGAGTCTGAACATAGATACCAGATGTTAAGAAATTGTGGTTAGGTGTCATAAAGGTGCTGTGTGGTTATCTTTGAAAGTCCTTACCTTTTAGATAGATACTAAACCTTTTTAGGTGAAAAGATACACCTATTTGCTTTAAAAGTATTCCCAGTAATAACCAATTCAGAATCACCAACAGATGTTAAATCCAGTGGATGATTGTTGGGCAAAGAAAATAGTTTAAAGTTTGTTGCTTCATACATCACTTATTACAAAAGGTACATTTACAATGGGGTTATACGTGATGGACATTATTGAACCAAATACTACCCAACATTCCCAACAAGTTCCTTATGAATGTTTCTGCCAACAATGTTTAATCTATCTTTAATCATGAGATCATGAGAAAGCAACTACTGTATAGGCAAATCCTAAGTGAGGGATTCTGCAGAATGCAAGGACCTCTTCAAAGTGTCATTCTTTATTGGGAAAGGCTTTAGAACTGTTAAAGGAGTATAAACAAATGTATGGACTTTGAATGTTGGATTTTAAAAAACAAACAGAAAAAGTCTAAGTTTCAAAATGAATGGAGTATTCCGTAATACTGTAATATCAAATGTCGATTTTGAGTGAAGGTTATGTTGTGCTTGGAAAAAAAAACGCCTTTTTTCCTAAGGCATGTCAAGATGCCTGGAACTACAAATGGTGCAAAAAATATAACATCAAACCAATATGGTAAGTTCTAACAATTAGTGAGCTACGCAAAAAGCATACAAGCATTAAATGAGCTGTTCATGTAACACTTAGAAATTTTAAACAAGGGTAAGAAAATCTAAAATGTACTCCAATAAAAAAGGGAAGAAATTTTAAACTAGGTTAAGAAAATCTAAAATGTACTCCAATAAAAAAGGGAAAGTGCAGTAAAGTAGGTAAAATGCTGATTAACTATTGAAGCTGACAGATGGGCCCAATATACTTATTAAATTACTTATCTTTATATATGCCTGAGTCTCAATTCTTACTTCTAAAACATGGGGAGGTGGGTAAACATGCTTCAAGGCAACATTAAGACAGACAACTAGATAAAGTGTCATAGAAAAAAATTAATCACTAAGCACAATTATATACCTTGCTAATTCTTTGAGGTAAAGCTTTCAGAGGACCTAAGAAAAAGTTCTCAGGACTGAGTACAACTTCATACATCCACTCCAATACTCCAAGGTCCCTGTATGTTCCCACTGTTCTGCCCCAGTAATCACTCAATTTTCTGCCTTGCCTGAGCACCATAACCAAAATGGAACTTGCCACACTTTGTCCCCTTTACCTCACTTGTGGTTTTCTTCACAGCATTTGCTAGTTTGTCTCTGTCACCAGAGTGTATACACCAGGAACACTGTATTTACCGCTGTATTCCCCCAAACACATGGTAGTGTCAGTGTCTAGTAGGTACTCAAAGTAGATGTGAACTATTTCCTTTGGTTTAAAGGGACTTTAACTGTACTATATACTATAGCATAAATTCTTTTAAACAAAGTTACCAAAGGCATGACTAGCTCAAGGCTGTCTTAGAAGCCCAGCTTAGTCATTTATACACCCTTTTACTTTAATTTGTTCACTCATAAACATTAATCATACTAACCCTTAAAAGGTTGAGATTCAAAAGAGGGAAAAAATACTATGTTACATACATATTTATATATGTACATAAAAGTCCCTGCTCAAAAAAAATCAATCACTGTGGTTATTACTACCACTCATCTATCTTTCCTCTAAAAGCTAACAACTGTAAGGTTTATTAGAGACAAAATATCCAACTAGGTCAACTTTGTGGTTCACATTCACGTTTTTGTTTGCATTCTACTTGGTTCCAATGTTATGTTCCTAGAAAAACTGTCCCTAGAACATATACTAAATAGATTTTCCTCATTTTCAACTTGACTGAGACAGAATATGTAAACACAAGCATCTTCTTGGTAAACTAGATTCTTACTTTCCCAGGAAGCCAAGTCATAAACAGATCTTGTAACTGGATAATTCCTCAAGAAGATAATTTTGGTAGGAAATTTTTAAAACTTCATTTCCACCCAAGATTTGGAGAATGTAAGATATTTCAAAAAGTTAAGGAATAGGAGGGGACCAAATGAGATAATTAACTCTTTTAACAGTTTGTGGAAGGACTGGTAGAAAATATGCCCTGAGCTGAACCTTAGAAAGTGCACACCATGGGCATGGTGTTGTAGATTATGAATGCAGTTAAATTTTCCTCGTGTTTCAGATAAGACATCCTGAAAATTGTATGTTGTGCCCAATGACTCTAGGTATCCTAATCAGAAAATATTTAACCAAGAAACTGACACCAGAAAAACTGGTTTTTTTCACTTTCTGTTACACACAGATTGACTTTGCAAAAGCTTACTTAATCCACACAAGAATGACATTCCTGTGATGTCAATGGTCTGCTGGTGTGGACTTTCCCTAAAGGAAACCTGGTATCTCAAGGTGTCAAGGAGTGATCAAATTATATGGTCAATAAAATACAAACAGCCACATCAACCCCCCTCAATACATCCCACCATTCTTGCCACTTTCAGAAGCAGTTAATGGAAGTCCTCTTTTGTATCTTCAAGGTGTGATAAAAAATACAATGAAAGCTGCTGCCAAGTAGCATCTAACGGACAGGCAGGCTTATGTAAAACGTGACGGTGACCTC
Source organism: Dinomys branickii (assembly GCA_004027595.1). Classification (NCBI taxonomy): domain Eukaryota; kingdom Metazoa; phylum Chordata; class Mammalia; order Rodentia; family Dinomyidae; genus Dinomys; species Dinomys branickii. The sequence goes on along the minus strand of PVLD010006000.1, from coordinate 29,545 downwards.
ATCCGCCTATTCATCGGATCTGGCACTGTACAACTTCCAGTTCTTCCCAAAGTCAAAATGACCATGAAGCATAAACGTTTCTAATCAATTCAGGACATGAAGGCAGCCACAACAGTAGAACAAAAAACAGTCAAGAAAAAGGACTTCCAGACCTGCTTCAGAAAGCACCAAGAGGGTCAGGGATATAGCTCAGTGGCACAGCGCCTGCCTGGCAAGCGTGAGGTCATGAGTCCAATACCCGGTACCAAAAAAAAAAGCAAGCACCAAGAACAAAAGGATAAGTATCTGAAGCAAGGGGTATCTAAGGAGGATTAACGTCAATATACCTTTTACTGTAATAATTTTTAAAAATTTAAACAGTTTTTTGATCATACTTCATACTCCACATAAATGCTTTCTCTTGACTGCTAACAAAACAAAGGCAAGCTGTACAACCTATGACTACGGTATTCATTTAAAAAGGGCCACACAACTTAAAAAACAAGCAAAATTAAGTACACCTACCCTCAAATATAACTTTTTACTCACCAACATAAAACTGAATCAAACTAGAACTGGATAGATGGTTTATACTCATAATTCACAAAGAAGGCATCTGAACACAAACTAAAAATAGGACAGACAGTGGGGTCATTAGTTGATTCTGCACTTTTCTAACAAAAGCAAGGACTGCACGTTTTGCGTAAGAGCCTCCAATGCAGCACTGCATTTTTCTTGACCACAATAAATTCTCCAACTGGATTACAGGCACAGCAATCTGGCTGTAATAGCTGCATTTGGGTTTCTTCCCCTGATCAAAGGAAAGCATTTCTTGACAGAGTAGATGTCAAGGAGAACATTTTAAAAGTTGAAGTCTTCCAAAATCAAAACCAGGAACTCTTGATTCTGGTGCTGAAGTGGCTAAGTGCCAGTTTAGTTCATGTTTTCACTTGCAATTTCATTTTTAACCTCTTATCTATACCAATCTCTACTCAGGTATGCCCAAAGTGGGTAGGAGTCCCCTAAGTAGGGCACTGCAGTCATATAAAACAGCTGCAGTGGAAAAGGGAACCAAACAAGTCAACTGAAGAACTGGACAAAATGATACAAGAACAACCTCAATCTGGGTTTTAAATTTGTAATCTGGTGCATGGCTTTTGGAGTGGGAACAGGGAAGGGGAAAAAAAGAAAAACACTGATATATATGTGCTCTGTAGAGTACATATATACTCTATAGAAACATGAAGCCTAGTCCAAAAAAATTATCACAATCCCCTTATTCTAGAAAGCTGAATTTTTTTAACTTAATTCCAAGGGGTCATGGATAATAAGCTCCTATTTCTACCCCAAGCAGTATTTCAAACCACTAAATTCTTTACACAATAGGTACAGAAATAGAACTGTAGTAATATACGATTAAAATAAGCAATTATTTAGACATTTGAAGTAGACTATGAATACCTATTTCTGATGGCTTAAAACTATTGTCTCATACTTCAGTTATGTGCAATTCTTAAGTCCCTACGTACACTTTAGCCCAAGTGAACAACCATAATCCAACAGTCCAAAACTAAAGATTGCTGTTACTTTCAAGAATTGAACCCAGTGGTGGTAGTGAAAACCTATAATCCCAGCACTCTGGGAAGTTGACACAGGAGGATTACAAATTCAAGCCAGCCTGGGCAACTAATGACTTAGTAAGGCACCATCTCAAAATAAATAAAAGTGGGCTCAGGTATACCTCAGTGTAAAGGTTCTGGGTTCTAGCCCCAGCTGCAAAAACAAACAAACAACAAAAAAGCCCACAAAAGGTGATAGCAATTTAACAGTTGCTATTAGTCTTATTGTAAACCAATAAACCAATGACTCATTAAAGAGGTGGGTTTTCTCAATGTAAATACAGTAAGAGGTTTAAAGTCCATCTAAAGCCAACTATCTAAATCAGAAAATTACAAAACAAGAGGCAGGGATATAGCTCAGCAGTGCAGTGCCTGCCTGGCAAGTGTGAGGTCCTGAGTTTGATTCCCAGTTCCAAAAAAACAAAAAAAAGGACAATTATAAGACACGAGCCATATCTGACTTAAAGATTCATTTCACTTGGCCCGTTGCACATATTTCTGAACTAGTTTCAATATCTTAAAAATCAATTTCCTATAAAATCTGGATTTCAACTGGAGAGAAAGCCTGTGAAACCAAGCCCGCACATGGCAATTAATAGAGTGAAGAGATACATAACATCACCACCCAAATATTGAGCAAAAACTGTATTTCAGGTTTGACTCAATCCTCTGGAACCTTATCAGTAAATAATGGAAGACTAAGCAGTGAAGCTCAATAATTGTCTGAGATCACAAAGCCTCTCTAATGACATACTGAACACTTACTATCTTCATGGTTATAACTTTATCTTCAAAAGCCTTCCAGTAAGGATTACACCCACTTAACAAATGAGAAACTGTGGGACTAAAATGTCTAAGGTACTAAGAGAGAGGTGCTAGGACCCAAAACCATGTTCACCTCTCTCCAAAGTTCTTTCTGATTTTCTAATGCCAATTCTTTATTTGTTCCACCATAACACAACCAGTATCTTCGCTTGGGATCTTGTTGTTCATTTAGGGGAAGAAAAAAATCAGAGCACACACCGAAGTGGAAGTCTTCATAACCAAAACAATCACATTCAACAAAAAACCATACATACATACCTTAAACATTTTACTCAAGTTTAACACAAAAATGTACATTCATTTGCCAACCTCAACATAGGAGCCAAAGCCCTTGGAGAGCAGTATTGATGATTTGGAGTTTCCTGAAGATTGAGGCTCTTCCGCTTGATCTAAGCCATCTATAAAATCACCATCCACAATTGCCAGATTGAGGTTTGTTAAAAGTGGAAAGCTTTATTTAAAAGATCCTTGTATAGCAGTCTACATACAGAATCCTATACTGTTACTCTTCCTCATAAACTTTTAGTTATTTCAGCCACATCTAATTCTACAGCCATTATGTTAGCAACTCACCTTTCATCAATTCTTTCCAAAGAATATACCTTGGTTTTCGGGGAAAATAAATTTTCTTCACACTCATTTCATCAGGTCACATGATATTCAAGTTATAAAAACAACATTATCTACCATACAATAGTCTTGGAATTCAACACTTCTGGAAAATACAACTCACCTAGTCCAGAAAAGTGCACTGATTTGAAAGCAACCTACCAACACAAGAGGTCAACATGCTATATCATAACAAAGAACTGTTACAGGGTTCACAGTAGTAACCCTTAAGACAGCTAAGTGAGCATCTACCATATACACAAAGCACAGAAGACAGAAATAAAAAGATTTAACCTTTAAAATTGTAATCTGGCAAAGAAGGTTAGATATATTAACAAAGTAGAAGAAAATGAGAGACAAAAAACACTAAGTAATCAAAGTAAACATCAGACCCTATACTCCAAATGAAGGGTCCTATTTTAGGTCTTAAGTTAAAATGAACTTGAGACAGGTTTTCATGGAAGTGATGAGGTAATACAGAAAAGGACTATACTTGTGGTTCAAGAAATCAAAGAAAATAAAGGCAAATGGTATATCCATGTGCTCAGTATATGTAATAGAGAAGGTATGAAATTGAATAGTGAGGTTTAAAAAATAGGCTGAGCCAGGCATGGTGGCGTAAAACTGTAATTCCAGCTCCTCCCATAATCCCCACTACTCAAGAGGCTGAGGCAGGAGGAATGCAAGTTCAAGGCCATCCTGGGGCTGTGGAGGGGTATCTGCCAATGCTAGAGCACTTATCTAGCATGTGCAAGGCTGAGTTTAATCCCTAGAAGCCAAAATAAAGATTGGAGTCATACCAGAGGCCTTATTCTAAATGGCTTTGAAAAAGAAATTGTGAAGTAACTTCGCAATGGTATTGACATACTCAAGGAGTATGGAAATCTGAAAGCCCTCACTACACAACATTATTTTCTTGTTCAAGTATCTCAAGAACAAATATACTTGTACTCCAAGTGTATTTATAGGTATTTACTGCCCTCCCTTCAGCAGTACATTAAAAGAGATCAGCCTAGGACCTACAAGAGTCTGAGACAGATGAACAGCTCCAGTAAAGCAGAGATATGAATACATAGGATTGAGACTACAGTAATAAAAAGCAGTTAAGTGGATTTGTCCAGCCCCAGATGAGAGAAAAGAAGCAAAGCACTAACAGAGGAAAGCTTTGGGATAGGTAATTCACGAAGTTTTGAGCCATCTAGCAGGCTACCACTAGCATAGAAAACAGTGGGAAAAGCCAGAGTTGTCAACTTGTTAGGAAAATAGCCAATCATCCATGAGATAGTAAAATATAGCACACAGAGAACAGGAGGGATCCTGTTTCTAGGGAATAGCACCATGAATACCTAAGAGAAATGCTGAATACCCTCAGAGACCAGCAAATTTCTCTTAAAAGGCCAGACAATAAAAATAAATAAACACAGCTGTATCCCTACAGCATCATTCATGGTCTATGATATTTCAATTTTATATAATTTTCACAAAGCTATACAATAGGTTTTTTTTTTTCCTATTTAATTGTAAAATCCTTTCTTGGCTTATAGGCCATGGAAATTCAGGTGTCAGATTGGACCTGGCATGTGAACCAGTTTGCCAACCCCAAGAGTAACAATCAGTGTAAGAAGACTAGATTAACTGGCCTTTTCCAAACTCCTGAGCAGAGATTTTCCTTTAGATAAATTGACTTACCATACTCTCATTTAACTCATGAAGTTTGATCCCTTAAGAGACAACTTATGTGTTGATAAAACCTGTTGGTTTAAGAATTATTGCTTCTTAGAAGTACTACAAGTTGTTATCTCAAACAGATCAGCTCATGAGAATACCAGAAATGAATTCTAACACAAAGCCAGTAAGAGAAAAATATGATATATTGCAACAATTATTATACATGAGTAGTCACAGCACCGTGTTTCATTCCTTCTCTGCCCCTCCTTCCCTCTTGATATGAAGCCAAATTTCTGTATTCTTGTCCTTTTACATGTTATACCTGTACCACAAACATAACAATGGCACTAGATTTTTTTTTTAATTGCTTAAAAATTTAGCTCGCTTTTGAATATTTTAAGGTTATTTTATGATCAAAGTGAGATGACTCAATAAACTGCATGTAAACACTGGACACACTCTAAGTTAAAAACCTACAATATTGAATGTGCAAGTCATGAACAAATAAAAAAATATTAAGGCAGAATGTCAATGTCTGAGAAGCAGGCTCCATATATACAAACCATAGGTGGTGAGGAAGGACTCCTTACCCCCAAGCCACTCCTTGTATCTTAGCTGTAGCTCAGGGGCAGGAACAGGACTCCTTCTTCAATCACTTGCTGCGGCAATAAGCTGTAACCCAAGAAAACTTTAATACCAAAAGAAAGTATAACATTGTCCACAAAAGCTCACACTTTTCATCACCAGGTAACTATTTTACATTGTCTCATTTCACACAGACAAAACACAAAGACAACACTACAAAAGATACGAACTAAGGTGTTTAGGGAGGGTCCATGACAGGAAAGACTGACTAGAAGCTACTTCCATTTGCACTCAAGTCTTGCATCAACTAATAGCGGAAACTTCACTCTCTCCTAGTTAGCAAATTTTGTCAAGCAAACCAAGCTACAATGTGTAGGTTGGCCTGTTGTATACATGGAGTTCGTCAGCATCCCATACCTCCAAAAGGTATTTAAAAGCAAACATTTTGTAGCTAGTACTTACAGAATATCCTAAATTGCATACAATTCTATAATAAACAAACTATGGCCAGGTTTTCTAATCAAAAAAGCTTCAGTGAAGAGAAAGAGACTTTACCTCCCAACCAGAAAACCTACTGCTTTCTACATTTTTTTTTTTTTTTTTTTTGGCGGTACTGGGGATCGAACTCAGGGCCCTGCGCTTGCTAGGCAGGCGCTTATTCCACTGAGCTATATCCCCAGCCCTGCTTTCTACATTTTTAAAACTAAATTACCACTATACTTTTCTGTACCAAAGTAAGACTAGCTCGTAAGTTAAACTCAAACTGCATCATAAAACTCCTTACAAATAACTTCAACTGGCTATATTATTAAACTATAATATATAACCCACTTTTAAATGAAATTAAGAGTCCATACTAAATAGTAACATCTGTTTTAACAAGAATTTAAAACTTCCCAAGTAACTACTTTTCTATTATAAAAACATAGAAGAGGATATATAAATGCTATTTTATTGCACTCATTTAGCAAATGAGCCAATTATTTAAACCATTCTCATTTTAAAATTTCTGAGTGATGATTTCAGAAAAAGTATTTTCTCAGGGCGTTTTACAGATCTATGCCAACTGTGATCATCTCAAACAAAAAGAATAAGGCATGATAATTACAGTGTTCCTAAACTAAGTAACCAAAGATATTTATATACTATACGAATTTTCTCAAAATTCTTCCTATATTAATTCCAGGTTTTCTAGGCTTCTCCACAATGTGTGGAGTTATTGCTCATGTACTGGAAATCAGCTTTTACCTCAGTGAAATTAAATATCAATCTTTAAAATCTAATTACAAATGAAATCAGAGATTATCAACCATTTTCCCAGACTCACAGGAAGCAACTCAGAAGCAACTCAGAAGTCAGTGTCAGAGCTCACCCACCTTCTCTCCTATCCACCTGAAAGCTCCCAGTGCAGGGGGCAGGTGGAGGAGAGCACTCACCATCTCACAGGCAATCCTTTTCTTTTTCAGTTGTTAGAAAAGGTCTTCCTCTTATTGAGATGAGACTGGTAATATGAAGTCTTGGTCTTTGCAGCTATGTCTTTCCATATTACAGCCTTTGAATACTTTATTTTCCAGTAGTGAATAAAACTCTTCTGGTGCTATTTGATGTAGGGGTAATAGGATTTCCAAAATCTTTATTCTGGAGACTCTTCTATCAATATGGTCTAAGCAAACACTTTTTCAAATGACTTGTCATCACCATCAAAGCCCTGGTTTCACAATATTCATTATTTCACTGTGTCACTTTTGGAACGTACACTTTTACCTACTATTTACGTTAAAGTAAGAGTGGGGAAAATGCAGAAATTACAACTTTTTTATACATACACATAAAAACTCAATCTAAATGATACCTGCAAATAAAGTTCTTTTGGGGTAGACTGGTATCTACATTCACAAATGCACAAATCAGCAAGCCGAATGAAAGCAGATTCATAACCAGTTCTCAACTGCAAAATGAGAAAACATGGCATTGAACTTCTGAGTGACTACAATTTACACCATCAGGAAGTATTTTTTCCATATACTACACCTTGGTACCTTTGCATGTGAACTCCCACAAGTGGTTTTGCTATAATAGAGATGTACATCTCAACATGCTTTCTCTTAATATAAAAATTCAGTAAGCTCAATATTAAAAAGCACAGGTAGATATCAATCAATATAAAAATAATGAGAATAAGCACAGGCCCTCCCCTCCAAAGAGAGTAGGAATGCTCTTCAGGTAGGCAAGAAATGAGAAAATAGCTCTGGGAATCTAAGCAAATGCTGGGTGACATCTCTCCTGTATCTGCTGTAAAATTACCTAACATATTTCCTCAATTCCAAGAGACATACATGATTGGAGGAAGGGTGAACACTGTCAAGTCGCCACACTGTTAAGTACACTTCCCAGAATTTAAAAACAAAAGATATGCAACTTAAAATTGAGGATTACTGATAGCTTTCCGGCAGCAGTAGCACCGACTGCCTTACGCTGCAAATCGGGTTCCCTCAGACCCTACTAAAAGTGATCAAGCTCAGTGATAGTGTGAGCTAAACAAACCTAGTGTTAACTTTCATTCATCCCCCCAAGTATTCATCCTAGTTACAATAAAATTCTCTTAAATAGAAAGCAATCAAAATTGTTGGTAGTCTGCACTTCTTTGTGTTTGTTTCACATTTACAACCAGCTCAGAGATAAGTTTTGAACAGAAAACATGAGTTTATTTAGGTCAAGGATCCCAAAACAATCTCAAGACTGTTTCATCTATTGCCATGGGTGCCTCCTCCTCCTCCCTTCCGGGGAGTTCTTGATTATCTACACAGTACTTCTGCCTGTCCTAAGGCAAGGATTTCAAAGAAGGTCTTTATTATTTTAACCAATAGAAACTTGGCTGATCTGAACTAGAGTAAAAATTGTATGCTCCAAGACTGTAAATTCTGGGGTGTTACAGTTTACAAAAAAACAACACCAGCAGCATGGTGAAAGAAATACATTTAATCAATATACTTGCAGCCTTGTCAACCAGAGCGCAGAGTCTTCATTTCAAAGGTTTATGGAAAGAACAAATATGCCTACACACTGCCTCTTCAGTGATCACCTGCTACCTCCCTAAGACAAGGAAGGTAAACAACAGGAATTTCAGCAATTTCTGACATTTCCCAGGTTCTGTTCCATTACCTAAAAAGCAGTTAAAGGGAGGGCTAGAACAATCTCCACTTAATTAAAAATCCATCCATTCTAACTCGCTTTCCTCCCCCATTGGTGCTATCCTTTTTAAGCAGTATATCCTGCCTGGTAGGGGGAGGAAAGCCAAGAGAAGCCAAAGAGAGGGTAAACAATACAATCTTCTCCTAAATGCAGGGACAGCAATCTTGGGGACACAAAGGCATGCCTGACCAGCCTTCTCTGGACCTGATCAAACACTCCCTGGTGCCTCTTCCCAGCTGACCCCGTGCAAAGCACTCTAACAATCTCCTCTTGCTCCAAGATTGCTGGGTTTTCAGCAAGAGCTTAGAACCATGGTCCCAAGCTTAAGTTCAAACAAACTTAAGATACTCTTCGAAAATAACCCAAAATCTGATTCAAGCATAAAATGTATAACATCCTTAGCGCTGTAAAAAAATAAATAAATAAAAGCTATGTTTCCAAAGTTCAGACGTGGGACGACGATTATCATTTTACTGTATCCGGTAGGGGTTGGAGGGAGAAGAGCATACACCACACTCTACGTTACCGAATTCTCGGAAGAATGGGGATTTCGGCGACGACTCGAGGAGTGCCTGACCACAACAGAGGATGAAGAGCTGCCTTCGGCCGCCGACCCCTGTCCACGGCCGCGCCATCACCTGAAGTGAACGGGCTGCTGGTTCGCTTACCATCCCTCCAAATCTGAAAGCCCCTACCTCAAGATCAATCAAAAGCTGGGGGAGAAAAGTCTTCGCAAGACGCAAGCAAGGCCACAACTTGGATGAATGAAACCGGGCTAAGGGCACCCGGAGCAGGATTTTCGCTGAAGTCAGAAAAAGAGAAGTCAAAGATTTTTTTTTTTTTTGTTAACGCGAGAGCGGTTACAAGCGAGTGGGGTGGACAACTGCACAAACACGCTTTGGATGAAGGTTTTATTGAGCGCGGAGGCTGCGGGGCGGCCGGCGGGCGGGCGATCCGGCGGGCAGGCGGGACGGAGCGGGCGGCGGGGTAGGCGACGAGCAGCTTCACGACGGGCGGGACGGGCCGGGCGCTCGCGCGTGTCCTCCCGCGGGCCTTCCACTGGACTCCGCGGGCCGGGGCCGAGGGCCGCCCCGCCCCCCGGCCGCCCGCCCGCGTGCGAGGCACACCCTCCCGCGGCCGCGCACACGCGCAGGCACACCCCCGCCTCCCGCGCGCACGCGGCCGGGCCGAGCGGGCCGGCCCACGCGCGCCCCCTCCGCCCGCCCGCCCGCCCACCTACCCGCGGGCCTGGCCCCTGCGGGCCGCACCCGGGCGCGCGGGGAACGGCGGCCTAGCGGCGGCAGAGACACCGCGCGGGAAGACGGGCTCTGAGGGAAGGTCACTCACCCGCTGCATGGCTTTCAGAATCAAAGCCAGCTCGTAGCGGGGCATGTCCGAACGCTCGGCGCGCGCGGCTCCGGACCGAGCGTAGTCCCGGGACGCTGAGGGGCGGGGACCGGGTAGGCTCCGGGCGAGGACGCGCGAACAACTGGGCCGAAGGGCTCCCGGGCGGCGAAAGCACACTCCGGCCCCGCGAGCCCGGGCTTTAAGGCTCGGCAGCTGCGCACACGGCGCGCCACGCCCCCTTGGCGCGCCCCGCCCCCAGCAGGCCGGCGCCCCGCCCCCTCCTGTGGGGTCCGCGCGCGCGCGCGCGCAGCAGCCCACCAGGCTCCGGCTCCCCACGCGCCCACCCCGCCGGGACCCTCGCCCCGCTGGACGCCGCGGCGCGGCCCGGGCCCCCAGAGACCCACGGAGGCAGCGCGCCCTCGGCCGCCCCCGCCCCCGCGCCGCGCCTTCTACCTACGGCTCTTGAACCGGCTGGAACTTTCCATCCTGGGCGGCGGGCGAGCGTGTGCGCGTGCGCTGCTCTGCGGTCTCGTCCTTGTGCGCGCCCCTGGCCCTCGACTCCCTTTCTGCGGGGCATCTTCCCGGGAAGAGCGGGTCGCGGCCCGGACTCAGGGCTCCCCAGGCTGCCTGCGGGGCTTCTGAGCATCCCCTCCCGGAGTCAGCGGGACTGCCCCTCGTTCCCCGCGCTCAGCCTGCGGCCAGCGGACGTTCCCTCCTTGGCTCAGGGGGCGGGGGCGGGGCGGGGGCGGCGGCGGTCCTGGGCTGCAGGCGGCGCGCGGTTGCAGGTCCAGCCCCATCCCGGGGCTGCTGCGTGACCTTGGGAGAGCAGCATTGGCGGAAATCGCGGATGCACATAAACCGCGAAGGACTCCTTGGCGCAGACCGGGTGGGGGCGACGCGGGCATCCGTTGTGCGCGCCTGACCTGCCCCACGTGTTGTTGCCGAGGGAAGACTAATACTTTGTCTCTACCCAATATTCTTTAAATGTTTCCTCTGCGCCTGTCGAAGGATAGGCAGAGTTTAGCTACCGTCTGGGGTTGACAGCATGCCCCGGAGTAGGGAGTGAAGGGCGCGAGGGGGACACAACCTGCACTCCCCCAACCCTGGGAGGAGCCCCAGGGTTCACCTCTGCCTGGAGCCGCTGCTTGTGCTAAGTGCAATTTTCTCCACCTCCTCCCCTTTTTAAGACTGAGTAGAGCTGCCACTTCTGCCCCTTCTTTGTCCCATTAAAAAGGTCTGTAAGCAAAATATTTGTCAACCTTGAAGTGCTTTAATGATAACTGGTAAAATTTATGGAGCACTTACTCTGTGTCAGGCACCATGCTAAGGCTGTTCTGTGTATCTCATAAAATTCTTATAACAGCCCTACGAAGCAAGTACTATTAACCCTATTCTAGGAAGTAGGAAATATAGACACACAGATAATGTAACTAGTTCAAGGTCACACACAGCCGTAGAAACAAAACTTGTCATCGGGCTGTTAGAAGGCTGTGTGCGCCCTCTACACTTTTTTGAGTTCTCAGACCAGGGATGGTGAGCCGTTCGGAGATAAAATGCCAAACTGCGACCCAAAACCCACTTACTTATTGCAAAATGTCAGCACTTCAGTTTAACCTTTGTCTTAAAAACACAATAACACACGTGCCATCGTTTCACCGCTACTGTGACCTAGACGAAGGTGCTGGTGTAAGTCAGTGGATAAACCGTGTATTCCACATAAACCACAAGTGGAGAATACTTTTGTCACCTTACCCGGAGACCCTACCTTAATTTTAAGTCTTTTGTCTCTACTTCTCAAAAGATGAGGAGGGTCATTAGGAAATAAGCTTTTCTGTGATTATCGGGGCATTAACATTTTATGTTTTTAGGCTTAGCAACAGCTCATGTTCTAAAGAGAAACCAACTGGTAGCGAATCCAAATTAATTAGTGTGAGCTACCTTCACCTTTGTTTAAAAGTAGCTTACGCTAAAGAAGTGAGTTACACTGTTTTCTAGCATGGCCCCCGATGCAACTGTCCTTCCTGTCGTCAATTACATGGCCCTCTTTGGGAATAACAGAATGAGAATTCAGCATTTGTACGCCCAGCCCAAGACCAAGGCTCCAGACTTCAACTTGGAGCGTTTCCTCTTGGAAGCTCCACAGTTTTTCCTAATGCCCCGATGAGTGAGGATCTGGCTTCTTCCTCTACCCCTCCCTCTAACCTAACAAGTGGTATAAGGGAATTAGCCCGATTGCATAATGCCTCACTGGGGAGTCAGCACCCCAGAACCCTCCCAAGCTGCTGGCCACCCACAGACTCATTCCATTTCTTCAAGGGAGAAAAAAGACAGCTACCCTGATTTTTGCCCTCAATCTTTTTTTAATTGTTGCTGGTGGCTTTTTTAAAAAATATAAATGCTAGCTAGTGGCTTCATTACAAGAATTTTTTTCTTAAAAATCATGAAGCATGCTGCTGCAAATTTAGTATCTTCCTATTGAAACTACAGACTTAACCAAAATAATTTTAACTTTATATAGCAGCACATAGAATTATAAAGCATTGCAATATCAGTTTAAAAAATAACTGCTTGTTAGGATCTCTAAACATTTACTATACTAGGTGATATTTTAATATGACATACCATACTTCATTAATCAGAAGTTTTGGTTAATTTTTAAATAAGTTCTTCAGGGTTGGGAGATAGAAAAGAATGACAGTGTTCACTTCGGCAGCACATGTGCGAAAGGAAGAATGACAGAAGTTGGAATCCACATATATTTTCTTTAAAAAACTTCAGAATATGCCCCGGGTCAGTTTAATCACTTGTGCCTCCTAAGTTCCTATTTCTGTATAATAAGACTTGACCTTGAGCACTCTATCATTAATTCCCAAGTATAGCTGTTATTTTTTATAACATTGTGAACATGCATTATGAGCCAGGAATCACTGTAGGTGTTTTGCGTGTATTAACAGTCACTTCTTACCACAAAGATGGATATTATCATTCCTTTCAATCTACACACAAGGGACATGAGGATTCATAGAGCTTCAATAACTTGCCCCAAATCACACAGAGCTCCAGATCTGTGCAGTGAACTCCCATACCACACACCTCAGTGTCTACCAGCCGGCGCACACTGAGCCACTGTCAATCTGCAAACTGTACTGACACCTTACTTTCCACTACACGTGTGGCATGTGCCTATAGTCTCCACTTCTACAAGGCTGCACTTAATCTCCCTAGCCCTAACCCTATGCACAGGCTTCTTCCTCCTGCCCTAAGTCATGCACCAGTTTCCTAACCTGTTGCACTCTCAACTTGGCCTTCTTAGCCACATCTCTCCAGCAGCCTCTCTCCTCCAGCCCTTGTGGTCTGTGCTCACCCACACCATCACCCCTGAGCTGTTCCCCAGGTAGCCCCTCTTGGGCACCCCTCTGCTGTCTTGACAGTCTTTTCTTTACTGTCCAAGATCCTGCACACTGGAGTTTCTCTTCCCTTGCTGGTCCCCTTTACTGGCCTCTTTTCCCCTTCTCCCTAACGTGGCTGTTCAGTATAGCAAGGAAATATCCCAACAGCAAGGATTTAAGGGAGGACTGACACATAGCCTGAGTTTCTGTCAGCCAAATGCATTTTCATGGGGCTCTGAAGAACTTTCCCGCCAGGATTCCAGTCTACCTTAACAGTGCAGGCAGGCAGTGGAAAGTGAATAAAATGATTGATCTCCCTGTCTGTAGATAAGAAAATCTGATAAGAAAACAAAGTCAGTTATTTATCCCAAGCCATATGTCCCTGTACTGACAACACCAAACAGACACACACACACACACACACACACACACACACACACACCTTTGTTTACTAGATTCTTTTGCCTGTGTTCTCTTTGCTAAGATGCTGGCTTTACTGTTCCTAATGGATTAATCCACAGAGAGCATGATCTTCCTACATTCTAAAAGCTCAGTTCTAAATTACACGGGGAAGAGGTTAAGATAAGTGTACATCATTCAGCTCTTGTAACCTGGTGTCTCTGAAACACCCCTCAGAAAGTAGAGAAATGAGGATGTTTTCAGTGAATGAAATAATCCCAAAGTAGAACCAAGTCTTACTTTAAGCTGTCAATCATCCCTCTCACCTGTCAGTCACCTTCCCTCTGATGAAAGGGAGCTTCCATTTGTGACAAAGTGCACATAAGCTCCCGAGCTTCCCCTCACGTCGATCTGTGCCTGTAAAGCCCGTTTCTCTGTCTGGCAACTCCCTGTGCACCTGTATTTCTTGATGCACGGCCCACTGAAGTCACAGCATTTCAAACTTACTTTGTTTTTAACTGTTTCACCCATGAACCCACAGTCATTCCCAAACCCTACACACCCCTTTCACCTCTTTGCACACTCTTTGGGCCACATCCACTTGCCTTTGCTTCTTTTTTCGTACTCAATAAGCCTCTAGGTGCTACCTAGTGTTTACCTGTCTAATTCAACTGGCATATGTGCTATTATGCATTCCTTTGCCGAATGAAATAGTTTGTGCGACATTCACTCTTAGGCAGACATTTGAGGAGCTCTTTCAACATTTTTGCTCTTTTAATCCAAGTATCCAAATTATTTTTTGAAATCTATATCAAGTAAGTTTGCTTTGGGGGTAGGGAAGAAAAAAATGGCAAGCAAATGTTTCTGAAGTATAATTTTTATTTTCTTTCACCCTCTCTCACTCTCCCCTGCATTAAAAAATAAAGTTATGGTATTTTTGTACTGTTCTTAACCACTATCATTTTCAGGGAAGTGATACTATATATATATATTTTTTTTTAATCTCTAACTTTAAAAGATAAAATACCTCCTGCATCTCCTCTTGCTGAGTTAGTTTTTCTTCTAAAAGTGTTGTAAAGTGTCCCCCAACAGTCTGTAGCAGGCCCACAAGGGTTCTTGATATTAAATGTCAATAATGTCAGAGGTAAGAAGCAGCTTTGTGTTCTTTCTGGACCAGTGGAAAATCCAGAAAAACGCAGAGGAAGTGGATTGGATTTTGTAAAAGGAACAAAGGCCACTAGGGAGAGGGTTGCGGGCAGATGAAACAGCCTTTGCCAGGGTCTCCAGGGGGCGGGCTTCCTGGGCCACTAGCTAAATAAAATCCCTTAGGAGGACCCGGGAAAATAAACCAAGGGGCAGGGACCAGGGCTGAGGCACAGAAGTATACGTGGACCAGGCTAGCTGCTCCATACCGAGGCGTTTTAAGGCTGGAGGAGAGAAGATCCTTTCACAGGGGCACAAATGCATACAGGAAGCAGATGGCGAGCACCTCAGAGGGTGAGGTGGCAAGCGGGCCAAAGACTGGTGAGTGCTGCTGGAGGCTGAAGGAGGTGGATCAGCAGATAGAACCTGTGTTGGTGGCTGATCGGGTGTTTGAGGGACAGGCAGCTCACCGGGCAAGTGCCAACTACAATCCTGAGTTCCTTTTCAAGAAATATTCTGCACCAACTTTCCTTGGCTCTGGCCACACCCACTTCTGGTATTTCCTCAGCTTTTAAATAAATCAAAAGGCTTACATTACAATTCATTAATTACCCAGATGGTTTATCTTCATGAATCTTCATAGCAATATGATAATCTTTTGATGAACTTAAGTGATGACTTTTATTGCCCTAAATATTGTCTCATCAGGGATTTAACCAATACAAGGAAAGGGATAGTCCCACAGCCTGCAATGGGCGCGCCCCCTAAATGGTCTACCACCTAGGAATGTTGACAGATGGGTGTCATGACCACCAGTCAACACTTCCTCGTAAGAAGATCAATGTACAAGAGTCCTCTGGAAGTCCAGCCCTTTGGCTTAGGTTCAGCCAATTCCCTGTTGCTGGGAATGATTAGACCTGGCCCTGTTGTCCAATAGGGGAGAAGGCCCTCATAATCAGATAGGGATGAATAGGTAGATTTTTCTTTTTTGGTACTGGGAATCGAACTCAGGACCTTGTGTTTGCCAGGCAGTTACTTGTGCTGCTGAGCTATATCCTCGGTGAATAGGTAAATATTAAAAAGAGCAAATCCCATAGGAGCCAAATTATATGCATAGGTTTGCAGCACACGGTGCCTCAGGGTCAACTTTACCTTGACAAAAGGGAATACCGTCCTTGATCTGAATTTCTTTGAACTTTCCTTTTACTAAGGAACAAGACAACTAAATACTCATAAGAGTATTTAGGAAAAGAGGGAATCCCAGTAAAGAACAAAGTCAGGAAGCAGATGACCATTTACAGTGGAGAAGATATCTCATGTAAGATAAACCCCTCAAAAGACACTCTGTGAAAGGTTTATGTACATTCTGTAGTTTAGAATGTATTGGGGCAGTATGTGATATTTTAAAATTACATACCATATATTCTTTCAAGTTGCTTCTATTTTTTAAATAAACCTAATAGCAACAATAATAACAGCTATCTATGCTGTCTGAAAAAAGAACCCTTGAGGGGCAATTAAACTTACAAGATAATTGTAAGCTATCACATGATGCCTCCCCCAATAAATCATCCTGAACTTTCAGCCTAAGTTTATTGAGATCTTAGGAGAATATGGAGGAAATATCTTAGGAATTTAGTTCCCAACTTGAATAAAGTCCACATCACTAAGGAAACTTTAAATAACCATGTTGACCAGATGCTCCTCTATAATGTTATTGCAAATGGAAAAAGTCATTTTAGACATAAGGCATCATTACATATAGTGCTATTATTAAATGATTTCTACAGTGGGTTAACTTTCTGTAATAATTAGTTACTTGCAAATCTTCCATTCTCCCCCTTCCTCTTCTGCTTTGCACTGGGCTTCTAGAATCAGGAATGACACTTTCTCCTCAATCAAATATGAGCTTGGTTGACACTGGAGAGCAAGTAGACAAGAGAATCGCCTCTTGTTATTAATAATTCAATGATTTAGAAGTGACATGTCCCTACATGCAAGGCCAGTACACTATCTGGCAGCATAGCAGGGCCATTCATCTGAAGGTAAGGAAACCCAGCCTCTGGTTTTGAGGACAGTTTATTAAATTTGATTCTAACTGTGAGCCCACAGCTCTCCTTGGATTGGGGCAGAGTCCTAGGAAAGTGCCAATGCAGTAGCAATGCCGTAAGACTGAAAACACTTCCTCCTATTCCTACTTCACTGCTACTCACCTGCTTACTGTGAGGCATATTTTCCATGCTCTGACCAAAGGATCTTTCTGATAATGCAAATCCAACTCAGTGTCTCCCCAGCCTGAATCACTGGCTCCCTATTGCCCCTTCTTCATAGAGTTTATAAGGCCTTTACTTCCGTAGGGGTCCCTGCCTGTCTCCATTCCTCTGGCCACTTCTCACCATGTCATTGCATAGTGTTTGCACACCCCAGAGCTCTTCAAGCATTGTCCATCCCGGCCTTTGCCCCCTGCCTGGAACACATGCCCTGCCCTTCTATCCTACTCCTGTTTTTCCCTTTTTATTATGAGCTATAGCATACAAACAGAAACTGCATGAAGTGCATAGTTTGAAGCATAATTATTTAGGAAACACCCCAGAATCCCTCCCATGCCCTTGTAGAAACACACTCTCCCCACCTTTTTCCTTGCTTTTTGTTACATAGTCTTGTGTAGATTCATTCCTAAGCAACAGCTTATCCCTGCATGTTTTTTTAATGCTGTCTGTCTTGCTTTCCCCTTTCAAATTATGAGATTCACCTAGTTATTAAGTATAGCTTATTTTCATTGCTGATACTATTCTATCATACAACTATGTGACTACTTATCAATTCTACTGTTGACGGATATGGGTTGTTTATTTGGAAGGAAGCTATTACAAATACCACCTGGACCATCCTTGTACATACAAATATACTTACATCTATATGCATGTGCATGATGGTCTCTAGGAATAGAATGCTACCATCCATGGAATGCAAAACTTTGGTTTTTCCACATAATTCCAAATGATTTTCCAAAGTTATGGCACTAGTTTGTACATCCACCAGCAATGTATATTGCTAATTCCTTGGTTTCACCCACCATGCCCTAGAGGTCTACCTGAAGCCAGAAAGACTGGCTCATCTGTATGCCATTAGCACCTGTACCTCCTCCATCATCACACTGGGCATGTCTTGTTGCATGCACGTAACAAGTGCAAAAAGATGCTGTTCAGATCCATAGTTGTTGTCCCTCCAGACACAGAATGCTTCATTAAAACTGAGGCCACATATCCCTCACGCTGCTCCCAGTCAGTGACTGAAACATAATGGAAGTAGGAAATCAGACCCATTATATTATACACAAGATTACTCTGCCGAAAGATGTGATAACCAGAATACATAGGGTAAGTTACAACTCTACAATAGAAAAGCAGAAACGGGATAAAAAATCTGAACAGGCCTGTCATAAGGAAGTCAGTGACGGATGGCAGATAGCCACTTGAAAAGATGTTCAACAGTGTAAGGTTTAAGAAAATGAAAATGAAAAGCTGGGCATGTGGTGCACACCTGTAAGCCCAGCGCTGGGGAAGCTGACACAGGAAGATCAAGGCCAGCCTAGTTTGAGGCCAGCCTAGGCTACATAGTGAGACCCTGTCTCAAAAAAAAAACAAGAATACAAATTAAAACTATAATGAGATATCACCAAGGCCTGTTAGAGTGGTTGACTCTAAAAGGCTCAAGAGTCCAAGTTTTAGAGAGATGCAGCAACTGGAATACTCATCTACACTGCTGGTAAGAATGTTAAATGGTGCAGTCATTCTAGCAATTTCCTGAGTGACATGTCTATGTATACTATATGATCCAACCCTTCCACCCTTATGTATTTACACAAGGTCAATGAAAGCATGTGCCCCTGCAATGTTTATGGAAGCCTTATTGGTAATAGTCAAAAATTTAAAACGTAGGATACAAAATCAACATTAAGAAATCAATAGCTTTTCTTTTTTTTTTTTTTTTTGTCTTTTTGAGACAAGATCTTGCTATGCAGTTCAGGCTGGCCTGGAGCTCATTTTGTAGTCCAGGCTGGCCTCGAACTTGCAAAGATCCTCCTGCCTCAGTCTCCCATGTGCTGGGATTATAGGCGTGTGCTGCCACGCCTAGCCAATAGATTTCTACATACCAGTAATGCGCTAACTGAGAAAGAAATCAAGAAAACAGGCCCATTTTCAACAGCTTCTAAAAAACAAAATACTATGGTAGTTTATATCCCCCAAGAGCTTCATACATTTATGGGTGGGGCTTTTGAAAGAGGATTGGGTTACGAAAGTTTATAGCTTGCTGTTAGGTTGCAGGATCTGGTCAAAAGAGGTAGACCACTGAGATCATAGGCTGTTCGTCTGCCCAGTGTCTCCCTTCACCCTCTGCTTCCTCTTCACCATGCTGTGAGCAGCTTTCTTCAGCTCTCCTCTACCATGCAGCTCTGCTGTGCCATCCTGCCTTGGAGCCAGCCAACTATGAACTGAAACACAAGCCAAAACAAACCTTTCCTCCTCTAAGTTGTGAGTGAGAGGTATTGTGTCTCAGCAGTGAGAAAAGGGACTAAGATAAGCACCTAAGCATCAACCTAATCAACAGGTAAAAAGATCTCTATAGTGAAAATTAAAGAACGCTAAAGAAAGGAAGTTGCTAGAGATGAAAAGATCTCCCATGTTCATGGATCAGCATAATTAATAGTGTTAGAATGACTTTTATCAAAAGTAATCTACAGATTCAATACAATCCCCATCAAATTACCAATGACATTGTTCACAGAACTGGAAGAAACAAGTCTAAAATTTATATGAAACACAAGAGACCCAGAGTAGCCAAAGCAATCCTAAGCAAAAATAGAAAGACTACACACATCACAATACTCAATTTTAAATTATATTACAGAGCCATAGTAACAAAAGCAGTATGGTAGTGGTACAAAAATAGACCAATGGAATAGAATAGAGGACACAGAAATAAACCACACAACTAGTCATATCATTCTTGACAAAGGAGCAAAAACTATACTTTGGAGAAAAGGCAGCCTCTTTAACAAATAGTTCTGGGGTAAGTGGATATTCACTTTTAAAAGATTGAAACTAGATCCTTATCTTTTAACTCTGTACAAAAATAAATTCAAAATAGATGAAAGACCTCAGTATAAGAACTAAAAGTTTGAAACTACTAAAAGTAAATAGAAGAACTTGAAGCCATAGGCACAGGCAAAAATTTCCTCAATAGAACTCTAATAGCCCAGGAGATAACAGCATCTATCAACCAAAAGGACTGTATCAAATTTTAAAAGTTTCTGCATGGCAAGGGAAACTAATATAGTGAAGAGACATAATTTTATTTTATTTAGCCTACAGAATGGGAGAAAATCTTTGCCAACTACTCTTCTGACAGAGGATTAATATCTAGGATATATAAAGAACTCAAAGAACTTAACACCAAAATATCTAACAGCCCAATCAATAAATGGACAAGTAAATGGAACAGGTACTTCTCAAAAGAGGTACAAATGGCTAGGAGGTACATGAAAAAATGTTCAACGTCTTTAGCTACTGGGGAAATGCAAATCAAATCTACACTGAGATTCCATCTCACCACAGTCAGAATGGCTATCACCAAGAACGAATATATAAAAACTAAATGCTGATGAGGATGTAGAGCAAAAGGAATTCTTCTACGCTGCTGGTGGGAATGTAAATTGTGGAAATCAGCACGGTGGTTTCTCAAAAAACTAAAAGTAGAGGTACAGTTGACCCAAGTTAACTATTCCTTGGTATATACTCAAAGGAATTAAAGTCAACATAGAGATAACAGCATACCCATGCTTATTACAATACAATCCACAGTAGCCAAGATGTAAAGTCACACACACACACACACACACACATATATATATATATATATATATATATATGTATGTATATCTGCCACAAAGAATGAGATCATATACTTAGTAAGAAAATAGGTAGAACTGGAGATGGTTGTGGTAAGTGAAACAAGCCAGACTCACACAAATATCTCCTATTCTCCCTGATATGTGTGTAATTCTTAATCATGATATGTTAGCGTAAATAGACTAATAAACACCTAGTGGGTTAGTAAAGCACAGCTCTGAGTGTGTCTATGGGTGACTGAGATTTAGGCCAGCAAACTGTAGGGGAAAGCCCACCCTAGATATGATGGCATCAAAAAAATTTAAAAATTAAAGAAAAGATATGATGGCATCATCCAATAGGCTTGTAACCTGGACAGGATAAAAAGGGGAAGAAGGAAGTAGCCCTGTTTTAGAGAGCGTCAGTCTTCCAGAGAATGTCTGTCCTTTGCTACCCTTGCCTTTGGACATCAGCCTCCAGCTCTCCTGTTCCTTCATCCAACAAAAATTCTCCCTCCTCTGATCTTGTCAGCCCACTAAGAAATCCCTTTGCATAATCATACATATATTTTCTATTGATTCTGTTCCTCTAGAGAGCCCTAATGTAGTGTGGAGCCAAAAAGAAAAAAAAAAAAACAAATGAAAGTAGAAAATAAAAGTAGAAAATAGAAGGGAGACTATTATTAAACAATAAGAAGGGAATACGGGGTGGGAGAAAGTAGTGTAAAGGAGCATCATGAGGAGATGGGCTGATCAAAACATACATACTGAAATCCAATATTTTATAAAACTAATAGGCACTAATAAAAAAGAAACTAGAAACAAATTCAAATACCATCAACAGTAAATGGATATAAGCTAATTATAATGTACTCATACATGCAGTACTGCTCAGCAACAAAAAAAGAATGAACTATTGATATAGTCAACACCATGGATGACACTCAATTGTGCTGAGTGAAAGAAACCAGGCAAAAGGAGTACATACTGCATAATTTTATTTAGACATAATTGGCGGCTGAGGCAAGAGGACTGCCAAGTTCAAGCCAAGCTTGGGTAACTTAGTGACTTAGAAAGATGCTGTTTCAAAATAAAAAATAAAGGAGACGTAGGGATATACCTCAGTATGAAAACCCTGGGTTCAACCCAATGTACTGTAAAAACAAAAACAACTTCTAGAAAACAGAAATTCACGGTGACATAAAGTAAGTCAATGATTGCTTAGTGTGAAAGTGAAGCAGGGAAATTTCACAGAGGCATGAAAACAATTTTTGGTTTATGCTGAATATATTTATTATCCTGATTATGGCAATGGTTTCATGGATATATTCATATAGAAATATCAAATTGCATACTTTAAATATGTACATTTTATTATATTTTAATCACCCCAAAACTATAAAAATATAAATCATTCACTGCTAAGTATTATTCCCTGAGAAAAGAAATTTTGGAGAATGAGAACTTTATCTTCATTAGCTCCTATTTTCTCTCCCTCAAATTCTTCAATAAAGGTGGAGATTATACTCACATCTGAAATTCAATACAGTTCAGCCACAGCAAAAAGAAAGTCCACATGGAATGAATTTTGTTATTCTACAGATGACAAAATATGTATCAGAAATAGTCTATGTCCCCAAGAAGTTGTAGCTTGGGTAGCAGAGAAGACATAGGTATGTTTAAAGTTAAATCAGCTAACAAGATTTGAGTACCACTTCTAAAAACAGAAAATACACAAAAACAGAGTGATTAACTGCCTAATGAGGACATAGGCAAAATTTTATAAAGAGATTATTTGGGGTGGGGAGGTGTGTGGATGTTTCACTTGTAATGCAGATCTCTCAGCTAGAGTTCAGTAGAGTAACAGGTTTATATATATATGATTTACAAGGTGGTCTTATCATGGCCACCTGCAGAGTCTGGTGTGGAAGGAAGCAAAAGAGCCATCTGCATGCTGGAGAGCCACAGGATCCAGTCAAGGGTGGAAGAGTTGGGGCTCACGGCAGAATCTGTTGCAGTCTGTACTGACAGGTTGAAAGGTGTACATTGGAAGGCTGCGGATTCTGCACTAGAAGACTGAAAACCACATACTGGAAGCCTGGAAGGAAATGTCCAAAGGTGACAGCAAAAACTGGCACTCCTCCAAAGAAGCAGAAGCCAGCCTTGCTTTTTTCCCTTTTATTCCATACAAACCTGTTGGTTGGTAGCCACCCAAACCCAGGGTGGGCCTTCCCTCTTCAGTAAGTCCCTCATTCAGCCACTCCTAGAACTATGCTAAGTTCTATGTCTCTTATTCAAGAGACCTAGAGCATCTCTTATTCAAGTTGGCACAACAGTTAACTATCACAGTAGAATTTGAGCTAGAATGTGAAGAATGCAAACATTTGGGTAGGTAGGAGAAGGGAACTTAAGCATGACATAATTTAGTGGGTAGAGGACGGTGACGTTGATATAGATTTGATATGAGGAAATTTCTACAGGGGCATCACAAGACTCCAACAGTGAGACCAAAGTTGGAGGGTCCTGAGTGCCAGGGAGAGGGGCTAAACTCCCAACCTTGATTTCTGCTTAACATAAGGTACTCAGGAGGCA
Source organism: Dinomys branickii (assembly GCA_004027595.1). Lineage (NCBI taxonomy): Eukaryota > Metazoa > Chordata > Mammalia > Rodentia > Dinomyidae > Dinomys > Dinomys branickii. The sequence goes on along the minus strand of PVLD010006000.1, from coordinate 6,308 downwards.
GTGAAACTTCCACCACTGGAATCCATTCAGCAGAGAATACATGAATATATGTGAGGAATGTGGAAAGGAGATAACTTCCTGAATAGACAAGTCTTTTCCATTCCTGAGATGCTGGTCACAGACTCATGGACATCACTACAAGTAGCCCAGGATATTGTCTGAAGCAACATGCTTCCCCTTGAAGGTGATGCTCGACTCTCATGCCAGAGTCAACGGGCCAGATTTTCCCTAACACACCCACAGCTGGCCAGGGACAGCCAGTCAGACTCTGTCTATGATTTTTTAATACCTGAATGAACAACGTAGTGACATGAATAATTAGAGGTCATTCAGCATGTTAACTAAACCCTTCCTGTACCATCCCTGTGGCTGTGCAACAGCAAGCAGAAACACCAAAATGACATCCAGAATTTGGAAACATACTTATTTATATCGACGGGCACTGATGGGGATCATTCCCAGAATATCAGGCTCTGATCTCTGGGGGCCTAGGGCTTATATGGGATGAGCAAGCAGGAAGTACAGAGGCAGAATGGCTTGTCAGTTGGGGGTTGGTTTTTACAATGTGCATCACAGTGACCAGTTATGCCTCATAGTGACCAGCTGTTTCTAAGAGACCAGAAGTAACCAGAACCGCAGCAGGAACTGTTACCCAGGCAACTAAAAAACTGAAGTATAGTGGCTGGGAGGGGGCACCATTTTCTGTCACAGAAGCACTTCCAGGTAGCCAGACCTGCAGAGTACTCCCGATTCCTGGCCAATCTCCTGGTCTCTGGTTAGTTGTATGGTTCCCCAAATATCATTCCAATAAATTTCATTTTTGCTTAAGACAAAGTCTGTTTCTGATGTGTGCAGTAAAGAACCTTGGTTGGCAGAACTCTTTGGATCTTAGTGCCTTAGTTCCCTGGGTAACCTATTGGCCTTTAGTTCAGGCCTCTGGGGCCTCAAGAAGCAACTTCCAACCCCTGTTCCCTGTGTGCTCTTCCTTTCTGAAGACAATTTTCTGGCCTGTACTGAGTCCTCTCCTCTTTGGCCAAATGTCGCCATATTCCACTGGGCACAACTCACCTCACCTGGGCTGGATAGCTTCATCAGACGGGTGCTTTTTCTGAGGTGCTGAACTGTCCACATGCAGAACTCTATGACTTACTAAGTATTTGCTGAGTCAACTAATCTCATCACTTTAGAGTCTTGCTTTTGACTACAGTGCCTTCTGTAGACTACTCATTTCTTTTCTGTGTTTCTACAGAAAGACAAAGATAGCCTCTGGTTTAGGAAGTGAAACAAAAGCCAAAATACTAGTAACTTAAATGAGATATTTTATTTATTTTTCATGGAAAGGTCTAAATGTAAGTGGCACTAGGAACCTGGGATCTTTGCAGTTTTGTTGCTCTGTGTTTATAGTATATGGACTTTATCTTGGGGTCTAGCATGGTTGTTCCTGCTCCCAGCACCAAGCTCACATCCCAGAGGCAGAAGGAAGTTCTTGGCTTATTCTTTTTGAGAAGGTGGCCCAGAAATTGCACCCATTCCTTATACTCATATTCTGTGACTCAGAACTTAATCCATTAGGTGGACTTGCCCTTTCTTCAAGAAGAGCCAAAAAATGTAGCTTTAGTTGAGAAAGGATGCTGAACCAGTTTGTTTCTACTGTGGGCCATATAATGAGATTTAGATATTTCCTTATAAATTATTCTAAGTGTAATGAGATGCTACACCAGTCACATGCAGTTAATCGGTTGTAAATTTCTTACACTTAGTCAGTGTTGTGCATTTTGCAAATGACTATCAGGCTAGATTTACCAAAGGAGTTGAGTTTTAGACAAATCTGATTTGATGGGTATACTAGTTACTTTTTTCTCTTTAGTTTTTTCCTCACTGTCTCAGTTACTTTTTTCTCATTGTGCAGACAAAATACCCAATACCCAAAGTTAAAGGAGGAAAGCCCACAGTTTGTAGAGGTTTCAGTCCATAATCAGCTGGCTTCAAGGCATGGTGGTGTGGCAGAGGGGCAACCGTTAATGGCAGCTGGAGTGGCAGAAGACAGCAAAAGCGGGGAGCAAGCCTCTTTTCCTCCCTTATACTGTATGCAGGCTACTCGCCCTAGGGCAGGTGTAGCGCTCAGCCCCAATCCTAGCACTAGATGATGAACCAGTCACAAACTCTAGATTTAGTTCCCTCCACAAAGCCTGCCCCCAATACCACATGAAGCTTTGGAGGGACATCCACACACAAACCATAACACCAGGGAACATGACCCCAAGGATTATCTGTACAATATATTTCCAACTAATTGAAAGAACTAAGCAACTATTTCATTTGAAAACAAAACACACAAGTTTATTTCACACAGTGCATCTAATGTATTTTCATGCATATTAGATAAAATTCTCTTATAAATAATGGAAACTAACCCTATCTTGTTGAGTAGGTAAAGAGAAGTTACAAGTATACAAGTTGTCTCCCAGGACTCAAGGTAATGTGCAGCTGACTGGGTCTCTGGAACTGAGTAAAACTTGGATACTCTTTATGTTTTGTTCCTGTTTCTCCACTCACCAGCTTAATTCTTCTGTCTTGAAAGGATTGTTTTCTCCACTTTCCACTCTGCACAATTGGTAGCAGTCATTCTTAGCCCCTTGGCCTACAGGTAATCTCTCTAACCACCTACAGATAGTCTGAGGCTCTTCTTCATTTGGATCTCTCGTTAACCCAGCCAGTGTTAGTGGTCCCCACTTGACTCAGTCAGCCAGGTCTAAATCATATCAGTATGGTTTCCAACAGCCCCCTCTAAATCCTGTAAGTCCAGGAGGTTATGGCTAAGAAGAAGCAGCTTGTGTAGACAGGCAACACAATAGATACCTCCCCCACTCATCCACACATTAAGGCTTATTATTAATTTAGAAACATAGCAGCAAGATCTATGATACTAAAACAGATAAAAACATGTGATGAGGTTGGAGGAAAAACCTGCCTCCCTCAGTTTTTCTGGTGATAATAGAGGACAATTTGCAGGTTCTGCCATGGTTTGAATGTGTCCACTGCAAAACTCACTCGTTGCTAATTTGATAGTATTAAGAGGTGGAGCCTTTAAGAGATGATTAGACCATGAGGGCTCCTTCCTTGTGAATGGGTTTAAGTGTTCTTTTAAAAGGGTTTCATGAGCCAAGCATGGCAAGGTGCACACCTGTAATGCCGGTAAGGCTAAGGAAGGAGGCTCATAAGTTCAAGTTTGGCCTGGGCAACATAGCAACTTAGCAAAACCTTGCCTTAAAATATAAAATAAAAAAGGGCTCTAATGGTAGCTGAGAGTGAAGGCCCTGGATTCAGTCCCTTGTACCACACATATACACAAGCAAATGTTTTTCTCTTCCCAAGGATACAGTACTTAAGGCACCATCTTGGAAGAAGAGATTGAACCATCATCAGGAAACCAAAGTTGCATGTACTTGATCTCAGCCTCCCCAGCCTTTAGAACAGTGAGAAGAAAATTTGTTCTTATAAATTACTCAGTGTCAGGTAGTTCTATTATAGCAGCACACAAGACTAAGATAGACCCTTAACATGTCACTTGAGAGTTTTAATGTCTGAGAAAGGCTTTTATTAATTCTGGGATAGAGACAGGCTCTCTCTCTCTCTCTGTAGTCCAGGCTGGACTTGAACTCACTATATAGCCTAGGCTGGCTTCGAACTCTCGAGGCTTTTAGTGCTGGGATTACAGGCATGCACTACAACACCCAGCCTGAGAAAGAATTTCATATGCAGAGGACCACTTTAAGTTACTTATTTTCATACTCAAGTTGTTACAGTCATCATGTTTAACTTTGTATTTAACTCACAAGTCTTATCCTTCTTAATATCTAGCAATTTTTAAATAAAATTAAGATTAAAAACTTTTCTTTAATTAATGTTGAAATGACTCTTAAATTTGACATAGTAAATTTTCCTAAATAATTAAACTTATTTATACAATTATTTTTCAATTTCCTAAAACATTTTGAGTTTATTTACAATTAAAATATCTCTGATTCTCTAAAACACTCAAACACCTTATGTGGCAAATTTACAAGGCTGTCAAGTGAGATCTTTCTAAGCCATTAAGCAATTACTGAAAATTAATAAACCTAGTAAATGAAGTTTTCTTAAGATTTATAGTGGGTAACTGCCAACTGTTTTCAGGTGTTAATTTTCCCTCTTTTTCTTTTAGCTAAAATTCTTCAGCTTTAGCTAACCAAGAACTACACTCCCCAGGGTCCTTTGCAGCTAGCTATGACCCTGTGACTAAGTTTCAGTTAATGGAATGTAAGTAAGCATGTGCACCTCAAGCAGGTTGTATCCTTAAAGACACTTATCATGAGTTCTCCCTCTCTCTCTCTCTCTCTCTCTCTCACTTTTGCTCTTGCTCTTTTCCTCTCTTTCTCTTTTTCTTTCTCTCTCTCCTTTTCTCTCACTTCTTTTGGATACAGTAATGAACCAACATTGACCATGTTGATGGAGATGACACAGGTTATGGAGAGTCAAAGGAAAGGAAAAAAGCCAATTACTTAGAAGACCTGCTTGATCTCCAGTTTTACTATTGGACCACGCAATACTTGACCATTGCATAACTGTTGAAATACGCTTCAGCATCTTTCAGTCCTAGGGTTAGACTGTACTCTGATAACGCTACATCTTCCTATTACTACATTTTTAATACCACTATGGATAGTTTTCTAAAACTATCCATAAACTGAATTAATTACATAAACTCAAATGTTGTGATTTAAAGATGCAAGTCTAATATGCCAGGCTCTTCAATATGTTAGATTGCTGTCACTGTTTCAAGGTCTTTAAATAATACACAGATTATAATGATAATTAAAAACTTACTCCTAACCTTATCACAAGAGGATTCTTCAGTCAGTTTTGTGTTGCTGTACAGAATACCACAGACTGGGTAATTTGTAGCAAGCAGAAATTTATTTCTCCTGATTCTGGAGGTTGCGAAGTCTAAGATCAGAAGGCCAACATCTAATGAGGATCTTCTTGCTGAATCATTAAATGCAAAAGGCAAAAGAGCACGAGCAGAGGGACAAAAGGTGGAGAGAAGCATCCCGTCGCTTACAGTTGTTACAATTGTACGATCCATCCACTTTCAAGATTTAAAAAATGTAAAATACCTTGACCTCCAAATTGAAGGGGCAATACTCTGGTTTTGATTCACTCATCATTCTACCCTGATTTCTACATTTTCCTGCATTTACAAAATCAATTATCCAACCAAGGGGAGGGACTTTGCTAACCATCTCTGCCAGCGGGAGATTCAGAACCTTGACGCAGATAAGTTCAAGTTCCTGGTAGAGGAGTGAAGACCAGAAACTGAAAACAGGTGCCTGGTAACAGAATGATTTTCCTTGAGCAGTTATGAATATTAGATTGGAATGGTCAAGAAGGAACTTGTCTACTGTGTCAAGTTTGGACCCTGTGCCTACATCTTTCACAGGGGTTTTAGTTTGATAACAATCTATTATGTATTTTCTGGGAGCCTCTGAAGCTTCACCTTGTGCCAATTTTAATGAAAAGTTCAGCCACATTTTTATAACCAGGTTTAAGTAAGAAGATTCTAGCTCATTCATGTACACACTAGGTTGTAGCTAATTTCTCTGCTGCAAGATTAGGATTAGTTAAATGCTGTCTGAAAATTTTTAAAAATACTTTATACTTTGAACTACCTCGTTGACCATCATTTTGTATCCATTTCATTGAAAAGGCAAAACCAGAAGTTTCTCATAGGCTTTGAGAACAGACCTTAGAATCCAGGAACAGGATGTGCATGAGGGGATCCTGAGGAACTGGGTGTGCCATTCTCGGTTTCTTGGGACTCCACATACTTGTTTCTTCTTTTCTCCTAAAAGTCCCAGCTCTCCCCCACTTCCCTCAATTCTGTTGTGTCTCCCTGTGATCTTGTCTCTCTCTGAGCTCGCTGTGAAATGTGGCTCGCCCATAGTCTGAGTGTGCTTAGAATGCGCGTGCTGCATTCCAGTGATTACAGACACCATCTTAGTCAGCTTTCCCACACAATATATGACACACACGATTTAAAGGAGAAGTTTATTTTTTATTTTTTTATTTGTTTATTTATTTTTTTTTAATTTTATTTTAAAGACAAAAGAATGGAGACATATGAACCAGAAAAGCCATAAACAATACAGAAAATACAAAGTTATACAGAATATAGTACGGAATTAGAACTGGATGTTGTATTACATAGTTATCTTCACATTAGTTAACACAAAAACATTAAAGGAAATACCAAATTATAGATAAGATAG